>CP139508.1:510996905-511020182 GCA_021014915.2 Artemisia tridentata subsp. tridentata | reverse complement strand
CACTTCTGCAGAATAATTTCACACATTTTGAGCCCTTTGTTATTGCTAAGAAGGATGTCAAGCTTGCATATAAACTTGCAAGGGAAGCAGTATCTTCGCAAATAACCAAGGCAATAAAATTAAGTAGAAAAAACATGATGAAGGCGCTTTTAAGCCCTTCCCGAAGGAAAGAGGGAATGGCCCTTCCTCTTACCTTCTGTTGGAGGATAAATCTATGGAACAATTCTTTTCAGTAGCAGGTTGTAACCACGACTCCACGAGTACTGCTTTGATTGCATGAAGCAGCAATATTGTGGCAAAGTTGCGTGATGGTATGATGCCTAAATGTCCAAATGAAGGTTGCAAGTTGGAACTAAAGTTTAATGATTGCGAGAATAATTTGACTACTAAATTGGCTGAACTGATGAAACAAGTGTTGAAAGAAGAGTCAATTCTGGTGACGGAAAAGTTTTATTGCCCTTATCCAAGATGCTCGACTCTAATGTCAAAAACCGAAGCTCATCAGCTTCCAAGATCTATTTCTGAGATAGGAGCAAATATTTGTGCTAAATGTGGTGGTAACTTTTGCGTTAGTTGTAGGGTTCCTTTGACTTTCCAATTGTGCTCATAACAGACTTAACAAATCGTTTAAGAGTACGGATCAAAGTCAGAATCACCCCAAACCATCAATAATATCGTTAGAATATGGATCAAAGTCAGAATCATATTCTCCCAATTCATCACTGCCAGATGATGATTTTGAAGATGAGCATGAGTGAGATGAAGATGAGCATGAATTGGGAGAATATGATTCTGACTTTGATCCATATTCTAACGATATTATTGATGGTTTGGGGTGATTCTGACTTTGATCCGTACTCTTAAACGATTTGTTAAGTCTGTTAGGAGCACAATTGGAAAGTCAAAGGAACCTTACAACTAACGCAAAAGTTACCACCACATTTAGCACAAATATTTGCTCCTATCTCAGAAATAGATCTTGGAAGCCGATGAGCTTCGGTTTTTGACATTAGAGTCGAGCATCTTGGATAAGGGCAATAAAACTTTCCGTCACCGGAATTGACTCTTCTTTCAACACTTGTTTCATCAGTTCAGCCAATTTAGGAGTCAAAATATTCTCGCAATCATTAAACTTTAGTTCCAACTTGCAACCTTCATTTGGACATTTAGGCATCATACCATCACGCAACTTTGCCACAATATGATGCTTCATGCAATCAAAGCAGTACTCGTGGTTACAACCTGCTACTGAAAAGAATTGTTCCATAGATTTATCCTCCAAACATATGACGCAATTTTCACTTTTTCTACTTAATTTTATTACCTTGGTTATTTGCGAAGATACTGCTTCCCTTGCAAGTTTATATGCAAGCTTGACATCCTTCTTAGCAATAACAGAGGGCTCAAAATGTGTGAAATTATTCTGCAGAAGTGTGAGATTGCATGAAACAATGAATTAGCATGTTCCTAAAAGCGAAGCATAAAAGAATATTAAAGGTGGCAAAATAGATGGGTTGGGTTTTTAGTTTGGTCAAAACACTTTATGATCTGAAATAAACTTGGTGCAACTTCTTAACCTATCTGTCATGTTTTGGAGCTAGTTACATTTTCTACCCGTTGAATGTAAAACACCTAAATCCACCCACTCATTACTAAATGGTTCAAAATTGCCACCTCTAAGTGATAAAAACTGTCAAGAAAATGTCACCTTCTTTTTGGTCTTGGTCTCTTCTTCGTCCTCAATCTCTTCACCGTCCTCAATCTCTTCATCATCAAAACCTCCAAAATCCTCTTGATTAGCCTCACCGGTAAACCATGAAACAACATGTGGGATTATCTTGTCTCTTATGGTTGAACTGAAACACAAGTAGAACAGATATGATGTCACATCGATTCAAGCATCTAGTACAAAGCCAATTCTGACTTTAACAAGTCAAACAAATAACATTACTCTGAAGTGTAGTACCTTTAATTGAAATTGGACTTAAGATGGGTAACTTTTTATGCAATTTGTCATTTCAAAAAATATTCTGTCATAAGTATAATTGAATGATACAAATGATTTCAGATGGGGAATCGTATTCACAAATTAATAAAAAGTGAAGAAAGTTATTTAATCAAGTAAATTAATATGAAGTCAAAATTCGATGGCAAAGCACTACCACAAATATATTGTCACTATCAATGGTGCATCCAACAAGACATATGAGGTCCCAAATATTGCTTTTTTCGTCAATCCAATTTATAAATTTCACAAAAGTATTTACATAAAACGGTTTTGGGTATACTCTATAGAATTAGATTGAACTAAGTTTTGGACTAGTAGTCCAATATGGCTTATAAGACTTTCCAAAAAGTGCATTTGAATTTTTTTTTGTTTTTTTTTAAAGTGTTTGCATAAAAAGTGGTAAATCACCAATGATTATTTTTTCAAGTTTGCTTCAATACATAGTTGTCAATTTTAAAGTTGTGTCCATCCCATAAATTTGATTTTTTGTATATCACCAACTAATGTTATACGCATTTGGCAAGGTTAACGAGACCATTTACTATCATGTATATACACGTGCTTGTTCAAATATGAGGTTACAAAGACCAACAAATCTTGACAAACAACCTCAACACCTCATATGACACTTAGGGTGTGTTTGGTAGAGAGAATTTCAGAGATTAGAAATGAAGTAGAGAATAGAATTCAGAGAATAGAAATGGGTAGAGAAATTTAAAGTCAATTCTAGTGTTTGGTAACATGAGAAATAAACTCGAGAATTGGCACAAAAAAAAAACATTTTATTGAAAGAATTAGAACTTTTGTTTGTTGATAAAAAAAAAAAAAAAAAAAAAAAAAAAAATTCTAAATAACAATTCTAAAAAATATATATTTAAAAAAAATATTTTTTTAAATTTTTTTTTATTTTTTTTATTTTATTTTTAAAAAAAAAACTTATTTTTTTTAAAAAAAATATTTTTTTAATTTATTTTAAAATTTATTTTTTATAAAATTAATTAAAAAAATTATTTAAAAAAATTTATTTTTTCTAAATAACAATTCTATAAAAAATATATTTAAAAAAATATATTTTTTTAAATTATTTTTTTATAAAAAAATAATTTTAATTTTTTTTTAAAAACTTATTTTATAAAAAATTTATTTATTATAAAATTATTTAAAAAAATTTATTTTTTCTAAATAACAATTCTATAAAAAATATATTTTTTTAAATTATTTTTTTATAAAAAATTAATTTTAATTTTTTTTAAAACTTATTTTATAAAAAATTTATTTTAAAAAAATTATTAATTTTTTTTATAAAAAATACATTTACGTAAATCGGTTTGCAACTAAAATGCACATCATGAAAAAAAAAAAAAAAAAAAAAAAAAAAAAAAAAAAAAAAAAAAAAAACTTACAAAATAATCTCATTTCTCCAATTTCCCAACAAAAAGTGAGGAAATGAAACTTTAAAAATTACACTACCAATTCTCTCCAATTCTCCACCTTTTTATTTCTCTGCTTAACCAAACACGAGATATGATGTCATTTCCATTTCTTTGGCCCCATATCTCGCTACCAAACACACCCTTAGGGTGTGTTTGGTAAAAGTAGCAGTGAGATGTGAGCAGTGAACAGTGGCTGTAAGTAGTGATGATAACAACCCGTTTCTTTTAAGATAGAAACTGATGCATATCGCCACCATGGAAAATAATATGATTAAACTCCATTTCAGGAGTGATTACCTGTAGTAAATAAATATGCTTAGATGACATTTTAGTTAACAAAAGATATGAAATAATAGTTAAAAAAAGAAGTGCAATGCTTGTTTTGACTCATACTAAAAGTGACCCATTAATACACCCTTAAACCTGTACATTAATTTTATTATTTAGCTAACATTTTAAGTATAGTTCAATTACCCTTAAGAGATTCTATAATATCTATCCATTGGAATTCAATTGCAAGATAATGTGAAGAAAATTTATGCAAGAGGCTGAATTTTGAGACGGTCATACACATTCTTGATGAAGCTTTCTTAGAAATAAATCAACAAAAAAAATATATTTGACTGAACTACTATGCATGAAGATTAAAAGTAATCACCGGAAAATAGCTACATATTCATTATTCGGTTACTTACTTTTTCATGACCGTTCGTTCATGCACATATCTCTGGGTAACACACAACTCAGACTTTTGAAATTCCGCTTATCATGATTATTACTAAATACTTGTTTAACTGCATCATGAAATGAAGTTGAAAACACATGTACGCGTTCTCCGTCTCTTTCACTATCTGATATTTAACATTTTCTTCCATGAGGGGACATCTGCAATAGCAATCCAGTGAGTGCATCCCCAACGGCCCCAACTTTTGACCTTCATATATAAATTTCATTGTTTACTAGGTACAAACAAAGTAAAAGAAGAACACGGATTTGCCCTTCCAAAATAACACAACTCCATTTTGGCCCCTCCTGTGAACTTATCCGAGCTCCGCCATTGACGCTCACATACAACTAGGGTTTAGTGTGTAAAATGGAGAATATGAACTTTGTCCTTCTAAAAGAAATGCATGTATATTTATAGGGATGCATTTAGAGTTTTGTGAGATCTGTTGATGTGATCCAACGGTGTTGGGAGACCCACATGGGAGTCATCCCATAGAGGAGACAAGAATGACATGTGACGTGATATTTTTTGCTCTAGGTATTATGGAAATCTTCGCACGAGGTACTATCTATATGGTTTTTTTGCATCATATATTCATATGGTAATTTTTAGTGCATCACAAGTTAAAATTTAGTGCTTCATAGTGTTGGTGCATCATAGGTTAAAAGTTAGTGAGTCATGGTTTTTTGGTGCGTCATATGTTAAAATTTAGTGCATCATATGTTAAAAGTTGGCGTATCATATATAGTTCAAAGTTAGTACATCATGGTTTTAAAATTACAATTCACCTTCCATTAATAAATATGATGCACTAAATTATTGACCACGATGCACTAATTTATATCGGGCGAACATTCTACGTGAACAAAAACATCATTTTTCTTACTACGAGTCTAGGTGCATTATAGTCAAAAATTCTAGTGCATCATAATTAGAAATATTGCGTACAATGTATTTGAATATTTGTTGTAACTAATTCAAATTCAAATATATTTATATGAAACGTGAATTTTATTAATAAGGAAACAAATCTTGATGACTTGCATTTTTCATGTTTTCAATAAAATCAATTTTAATACATGCATAACACATATACGACGCTTAAAATGCTACACCGAAAACACGTTATCTCACGCATACTTTATTCTTTCTGAACAATTCAAAAAGTTGTTTAAAAAATGACATAAAAATCTATAATTTTGATGTTTTGCAAATTTTCGAATTCTAATTTGGAAAAATGTTGTCTAATAGTAACAAAGTTTTATTATTGTTCTAATTCAATCACTCAAACTTTATATTAACCACAAAAACCATTCAAGTTTAAAAAGGGTTCCATTGTTGCGTAAATATTTAAAATAAGTGCATTGTATGGTTGTACCTTGATAATAAACACGCACCCCCTAAATTTCACTAATCTCAACTAACTCAGTGTACAACCAACTTATGCACACTTAATAAAAATATAAGTCACAAAATAATAACGAAGTTTGAGGACTATTATGTTTGGTCACTCAAACATAAAAATTACACAAAAATGGAACATTTATGAAACTTGAGTACCAACAAAAGTATTAGTGACTAAATTGTAACACTAATGAAACTTTGTTACTATTTAATGATTTTTTCCCTTCTAATTTTATATTCGTAAAGAAAAAGGAATTTGCTATTCATTGCCCAGTGGGCAATTTTTAAACATTTATTAACCTTCTATAATTTCCATCAAGGTTTTCAAGATCGAGATTCTACCCAGGATCGTTTTCGTCTTTGCAAGATCGTGATCGTAAGATCGGATCACGATGTTAAGACCCCCAAAATTCGGTTCAGCGGAAGACAAAACAAGTTTTTGGGGTGCTACGAAATTGGTATAAGACACAAGCATAGAAAAACAGGATAGAATTATCTGTTACGTAAAACATTCCAAAATCCATATATCGAGTTTACATTTCAACCAAAAGTATTTAAAGAAAGGCCCAAAAAGAAAACATATGAGTTAGGTCCCCATAACATTATCAGAGTGAAAGTTGATCCTTAGCCATGCCATACGCCAAGCCTCCAAAGTAATAAGCAAAGTAAACCTCATCAATTACCTGAGAAAAACATGTAAAAAAGGTCAGCTAACGCTGGTGAGTTCATAGGTTTAATCACGAGTTTAATAGTAGACCTGTTAGAGTTATTTGCTATATGGGACTAAGGGCAGATAGATTTCATACTTCCATCAATCATTCCAAAACCAAAATCATTCCAAAACCAAATCATTCCAATATCTTAACGAAATCTCAAGTAGGGCCCTAAGCGACTCTAGCCAGGTAACATGGCTATAGCAAGGGATTGCTACCCTGGTCTAGGCCGTAAGCAGATATCTATTCTTATTTCTTAGCTAGGCATCACGGTTATAGCAAGGGATTGCTACCCTATACTAAGTCAACATCTACCACAAATCTAACCCTTAACTAGTCAACACATAAGCAAATCAAAAAGTAGTTGCAGGTCCAGAAAAGAGCATGTTTTCTCCCCCAAGTTAAATAAACGTTTTAAAAGAGTAAAAGTGGGGCTATGAAACTCACCTCAAGCACGCAAAGCACAAACAAGATCTACTGAAGCAAAGTAATCGGCAACTCTTAAGTATCAGCACTCACGAACTCGGCACAACCTAATAACGTAAACTAACCTTAACATCATCTTCAAACGTAAAAGCTCCAAAAGTAAACCATCCCAAGTAGATTCCGTTTTAAATTCCAAAATCTTCTTTCTCATATCTGTTATTAGCGTTTGGTATCGACGGGTGTGTAGTGGTGACATGACATGACTCAAGTGTACTCACGCCACGTAGCAAATAAGATCAAAACGACTCGAAATCAAGGACGTATGACTAAGTTTTGATTTGATAAATTATGCGAACGAATTGTCGAGTTCTTATCGAGTTCGTCAACTCGATAGGTCTCGTAATTCTTTCGAGTAATTTATTATCCCGAAACTCAATAATCATACTAGGTAAGTCATGAGGATGAATTGCCCATTAATAAATCTCTCCCGACATGCTTATGGGGCTCTTATTGGACTCGTCAGCCCAACAAGTCCGATAACCATGTGGGTTGAGGTTATTAACGTCAACTGATCCGAGACTTGGCACTAGAACCACAAAACATAAATATTCCTCATAAATACTCTTCTTAGGTTTGCGTGCCCTCGAAACTTTTTAATAACTCATTTTATTATAAAACTTTTAAAACTTTAATAAACCAACAAGTATAAACTTGTTATTATTTATTTCTTATACGAAAATGCTCATGTGATTCGTGTTGTTGCATATGTATATATATATACATACGTTTCAAGCTTATTTTTATTTTGAGTTACTATTTGTTTCGAGTCACAAGTCGAGTCATGACCTCTCAACTTATTATATCAATCCAAGTCCAACAATATATAATAATGTCCATTTTGTGGCATCGTCGGAGTCAACGAGGACTAAAAGTCAACGTGGCGCCGACGTGGCACAAAACTCACAAGTAACCACATATCATAAATTAAGCCTCATTATCGCAATCAACTTCAATCTCTCGTGGTCGACTACGACTCACGTCTAACCTATTCCCCGTCAACTAATAATCGTCACACAATCGATTCCCATATTTCATTAACCAATACTTTCAATGTTTTCACGGTTTTTCTTCTTCACGGCCATAATACCAACTAAACAATCAAAAATCAAATAATAATAATAATAATAATCGGCCGAGACAATGTCTCGACTCTCTTTTCCCTCGACACGGCTCAACAACAAAAATAACTATACAACCATTGCCGCAACAAAACACACGAACCCAAGAGGGTCTCGGTTCCACGATTATGACAACAAAACAATATGAACACGACTCAAATAACAAGAATACCACGTAACAAAATAATACCAAGCCATTGCCGAGACCTCCATGGTCTCGGCTTACCTTCCCTCGCCGGCAGTCAACCAAAATGGTCCCTTGGTCCATCATTTTCGCAACAACAAGAGAGTAATAACAAGAGAGTAACAACAAGAACTGAACAACATCAAGAACATCAAGATGCCGTGAGTCTTAGCTCACGGTTCGAGTATACTCGACACACATGACACCATATCGATACCAAACCATTTTTATTAGTTCAAAACACAAGAAAAATATCAAAACCCATTTGTTTTTAACCCAAAAAATAATAAGAAACCACGAGTTGACTCGGTGGTGAGTCAACCCACGCGTAAAAACGCGTTTCCTTACTGTGTCTTCACTCGATCTATGTTTTTAAAGTATAGAAATGATAGTGGGTGGGTTTTGGCGGCGGTGGAGCAAAATAATGAGAGGTTTGGGGTGTTTGGGTGGCGCGTGAACTACACCAAAAGATAGAGGAGAGTGTGAAGGTTATGTTGGTGGTGGTGGTGTGGTTGTAGGAGAGGCGGTGGTGGTGTTATAGGGGTGGCCGGCGGCGGCTGTCAAGAGAGGAGAGGGAGAGAGGTTGAAGATGAAATAATGAAATAATAATAAGAATAGGGTTAGGGTTTTGGGGTTATATAAACCGGAAATTGCAAGGGAGTCCTTATGTATTATTTAATTTCACTTGAGGAGTCGGTGCAAGGACTAGTGAAGAAATTTTTAAGATACTTTCCCGAGGTTACTAGTTTTTATTCCCGAAAAATACTAAACATCACCGAATAAATTTTTAACCGTTACCATTCGTCTTAAAAATGTTTTTCCATAAAGTTTGATAATAAATACGTTTATAAAATAAAAACGTAGCCGTTTCTCGTTTAAACTCGACTTATTAGGTTTCCTAGTGCTGGAGTCGGAGTAGTGCCTAAATTAATGCCACGCAAATAATTTAACGACAAAATAATCCATATAAATAATCCAAAATACAAGTCAAACTCAACATAATTCCAAAAGGTCACGTTCAAAATGTTTACGTCGTTAAATTTTTAGAAATGCGGTAATAAAATGGCTCCCTAAATTACCAGTTGTCACACAGGATCTTAAGATCCTACTCTAATGTTATTTCTTAATAGTTTTGTAATATTATACAAATCTACAAATTATTATACATTATAAACACAAAATATTATGAATGTTTCATAGAAATATTGTCGTAAATTATGATTATGAAATGTTTAAAAAGATTAACATATTGTTTTTTGAATTCTAGAAAAAAAAACAACCCATAAATTTATAGTTTTTTAGTTTGCAATCTGAGAAAAGTAAGATCGGATCGGATTAGATCTTAAGATCGTATGGTCAAGATCGGGATCCTATAAGATCTTACGCTTGCAAATATCCTATGTAGGATCCGGATCGTTTTTGCTTTGCAGTATCGTAAAATCGTAAAATCCTAAGATCAGGATCGGGATCCTGAAAACTATGATTTCCATTTTTGATACAACCTCACATTAATTAACTTATTCATATTATATGATGCAAGAGCAACTATTAAAACATCAAAATATACAAAGAAGACGATAAAGATTTAAAACCAACGACATAGGACAATATTACATACTTTATATATGCGTGTATTAACACTAAGCGACCAATTACACCTTTTGGAGTTGACACCCATGCGGACCAGTTGCTGTGGATGCGACTACAAAAAAACCATAGACATAAATAATATTAGTATACACTCCATTTGACAATTTTGGCACATGTATACATCTAATGATACACACCCCTTGTTTTAAGAGAAATTCAAGTAAACCCAAATGTAATCACCTCAGATAATCAACTACAGTTGATAAATACTTACCGAAAGATAGTTGTAGAGAAAGAATCGCCTCAGATCATATTTGTGGCATGGCAGCCCGAACCAACAACTTAGTCAATAATGCATAAAAGTTCCCATTACCGTTAAAAGAGGTCAAAAAAAGAAAAATTTACAATATAGTACATTAAAAGGCATGAAATTTACTATCATCTATATTTGATTCAATATATAAGATGATGCAAGAGCAACTATTAAAAAATCAAAATATACAAAGAGGACGATAAAGATTTAAAACCAACGACATAGGACAATATTACATACTTGAGATATGCGTGTATTAACACTAAGCGAGCAATTACACCTTTTGGATTTGAAACCCATGAGGACTAGTTGGTGTAGATACGACTGCAAAAAAATCATAAACATAAATGATATTAGTATACAGATCATATTGGTGGCATGGCAGCCTGAACCAACAACTCACATTGTGTTTGAAATGACCTGTTTTCAACCCGCCATTTTGACGCGTTATTGTGGACTGTGATACCGACAACCTTTTTGGTGCCTCCTATAAAAAAATCATAAACATAAACAAATATTTTTATCTAATTTGCTAACAATCAATTCTTATAATCATTTTTTGCTTTCATAATCTTTTTTTGCTTGTTATCATACGTATATCAACTATATGTTTACAATATGGAGATTTCTAGCTATCTACTCCTTTAAAGATATAATATTTTTCTTTTTTCCTCAAGATACAACAAATATTACTATACATATAATTGGGCGTCGAAAACGACTACAGTGACGTCGTTTTGATCGTGGTCCGGTTTTCGTGGGCTGGTCGGTTGCGTATTCTCGGGCCCGTTCGCTGTTCCGTGTTTTTAGCCCATGTTCGAGGTTTATACGTTGCTTCTCCCGTGTCTTTTCTAGGGTTTCTCATATCTTCTAGGGTTTTCTGATACTGCTTTCATGCTGATTGTTAGTGCCGATCTAATAGAAGTTGTTTTTTTGTTTGATATTTGTGTGATTTGATGGTTATCGGCAGCGATCTAATAGAAGTTGGTCTTTTTTCCTGCGTAACTGATTTAATGGATTTCATGCTTACCTTGATTTTTTTGTGAATTAGCTGCGATATTAAGTTGGCCATGGTCTTTTACTGTTTATGAGTTGTTTTTTTTTATTTGACATTGGCCTGATTTGATGGTTGTTGGTGCCGATCTAACAGGAGTCGATTTAATAGAAGTTGGTATTTTCTTGGTTCTGATCCGTGTGTCCTTTTCTTGATTTTCTGTGGATTAGCTGCGATGTTAAGTTGACCATGGTATTTTACTGTTTGGGAGTTGTTTTTTTATTTGATATTGGCTTGATTTGATGGTTGTTGGTACCGATCTAACAGAAACTGGTGTTTTTTTTATGTTGATTCATATATGTGTAGTTTAAGGTTTGGATCTGTTGATGATTTGTGAGTGGTATATGTTTAAAATATCTTTTGTGTTCGTGCATTTTGGGTTGTCTGTTGTATAGGGATTATGTGTTGGATGAATTTCTATATGGAACCAGTTATGGGTTAGCAAGCAAATTTATAATCTATTGATGTTGTCTGCTGTGTAGGGATGAGGTGCTAGGTGAAATATAGTAACGCGCCATGTTGCAACGAGTAGACTGTATGATGGCGGTGTAGGCACTGGATGGTATAGTGTAAACAGCTATGCAACCGTGTCTATTTTGCAACAACAGTCGCCTTTGTTAAAGCACATTTGTTGGCGAGGCAACCAGGATTGTGGTTGCAGCCACACCGGTGCTTTATTTGTTTGGTTCACAGACTGTATGGCCAGTTTCTTACTATTACTATATATATAATTTAGTGTCGAAATGGGCAACAGTCGCCTTTGTTAAGGCACATTTGTTGGCGGGGCAGCCAGCATTGTGGTTGCAGCTACACCGTTGCTTCATTCGTTTGGTTTGCAGACTGTATGGCCAGTTTCTTACTATTACTATATATATAATTTAGTGTCGAAAACGGCTACACTGTCGTCGTTTTGATCATGGGCCGGTTTTTGTGAGCTGCTTTGTAGCGTCTTCTGGTGCCTGTTTGCTGTTCCGTGTTTTTACCCCAGGTTTGAGGTTTATACGTTGCTTCTGCCCGTGTCTTTTCAAGGGTTTCTGAAATGGTGTTTGATGCGTAGGAATTATGTGCTGGATGAAATATAGTGGTGCGCCATCTAACAACCGCTATAGTCTATGATGCTGCTCTAGGCACCAGACGGCATAGTGAAAAAGACAACTATGTAACCGTGTCTATTCTGCAACAAGAGTTACTTTTATTAAGCCAAATTTGTTGGCGGGGCAACCAGGATTGTGGTTGCAGCCAAACCGTTGGCTTATTCGTTTGATTTGCAGACTCTGTAGCCGGTTTCTTAAGTTGTACAGAGTAGGTTTTATGCATGTTTACTGTGTTTATCAGTTTAGATGGGAACCTTAAAGATTGTTGTTGCTATGCTGTGCACCAGAGAGAAGACACGTATGTCTCTGCATCTGGTGCGTGTTACATTCTCTGACCACGCGTTCATTGGCAGGGCAACCGTATTTGTGGTTGCAGCCATAGCGTATGGTTAATGAAGCATTTGAAACGACTGTAGTGATGTCGTTTTGCTTTTGTCTTGTGTTTATTCAGCTCATTAATATGCTGTTATACGTGGCTTCTCGCTGTGGCTTTATAGGTGCCTTTTCAGTATGGTAGTTGCCCGAACCTTCTCTCTGTAGTTTGATCGGTAGGTATCAAAACAGTCGTTGCAGTAGGCAATGATGAATCTGTAGCTCTGATTAAAGAAGTTAATCCCCAGCTCTTGGCAGGGCAAACTTTTTGATTTGCAACTGTGTCGGGGCTATTCACTTCTTATGATCACTCATTCATATCAGCTCGATGATATAGCTTAATGGAGGTCTGAAATGTAAATTGGCATGGCAGTAACTGGATGGCGTGATGACATTCTTGGAATCATGCAACCGTGGCTGTCTGTGCACATGTCACAATTCTAACCTTCTTGTTAGAGTTTATGGATATAAATTAATATTTGTATGTCCAGTTTCGAACACGAGACTTCGGGATTGCACACATTACGTATGAGTCTCAATGTATTAATAATTAATATAATGATTTATGATTAATTATTAAATCACAAATATTCATATGGTCGAACAAGGAAAGTGGAGGGGGTTGAGTGTCGATTTTTAGAACTTGAGGGGGTGTTAGACTCAAACTTGGAGAGCAAGTTTGGAGTGTATATAAACCCCTCACTAGCTCTAATATCATTGATAGAAAAAATAATCCCTAACCGATTGACTTATTAATCGTTCTCTTTCTTCCACCACTGGCAATCTATCACGTCAGTAAAAGGAGATAATTAAAGGTAGGACTAAAACATTAGATTGATATATGTACAGTACATTGTCTAATAGATATTTTGTCTAATAGACATATGTATCGTACCATATAGTCAACTTGTGTCATATTGGGTGTGAATATGTACAGCATATTCATGTCTCTCCTTTATCTCCTTGTTAGTGGATTCGATCATGTATTATCTAGAACATCAAACCCTAGTTGTTGTGATGTTTTATTTGTGATACATGAACCTAGCTTTTCACATTGAGACGCTAGTAATACGTGTGTACAAGAACGAAGGACAAGCTTACTTTAGCTTGTGTTACTTGCCCTATTCGACTTGAATAAGTCGATCCCCATTAAACCCTAATTAGGGTTTATACCTATGTGAAAACGTAGAGGGGGGGTGAATACGTTTACCGTTTTAAAACTTAAAACTTGTTGTATCAAATTTCCAATTCGGCTAGTTCTAATATGAACACTGTCTGTTGTAGTTTATGTCTACCAAGTTGTCACACAAGTATTATCACATAATCACAACACAAGCAATCACATAATGCAAATATAAAAGTAAAGAGATAAGTAAAAGAAAGCGCAAACCGAACACGATGATTTATAGTGGTTCGGTCACGGAGCTCCTCTCCGCCCTACTCCACTCCCCGAGTATCCAACTCGAGAGTTACTTCACTAGATCAACAAGCTCCCTTTCTTAGGCGGAGAAAACCTTTACACGTCGCTTACTTCCTTTTCCGGTACTAAGCTAAACACCGGGTTCTTTCACAAGGTAGAACCAACCTGACGTCGCCTATTTACTTTACCGACACTAAGCTAGATGTCGAGTTCTTTACAAGGGTACAACCACTCCCAACACTCTTTGTATTTTAAGGACTAAAATACTAACCTCACTCTACTGATCTAAATGATACAATGATGGTTACAACAATGATCCATGACATAAGTATATCATGGATATGAATGCCTACACTATATGAACTTCCATTGATCGGAAGCCTTCAATGTATGAAGATCACAAGCTCCCTAAACTTGTTGTGATGGATCTTCATGTATGCAACTAAGATCTTCTTGGTGGATCATGAAGTATGCTATGGATGATGTCTCATGATCTTGAGCTTGCTTCACAGGATCATTAACAATGTATGCTTACAACATAATGAAAGTTAGTAACATTATGATCATTATGTAATGGGTGATTAATGTATGAATCTACATGGTTTGCTACTGATCTAAGTGTGTGTAATGAGTGAGGGAATGTATGTTCTAGTTGGATGATTCAATGGGCAAAACTAACTACTATTTATAGTAAAACATGGCATGTAAACTATGGGCAAAACCATGGACTAACATGGTTTCTAGTGGCATGAAAACTATGGGCAAAACTATGGACTACCATGTTTTCTAATGGCATGAGTCTATGGGCAAACAATGGGTTGGTGTTTATAGCCAACAATACTTTTGCCCGACGGATCCGGCGGATCCCATAAAAGGGATCCGTGCTTGTTATCGTTTGGTTCCGCGGGTATGACAGTTAAGAGATAGCTAAGAGATTTTAGTGTATCTTTCCAAATCTTGCATATCTAGCCAAATCTTCCAAGATCCACAAATGTCAACTATCTAACTTTTGTATCTAAACAAAATATTACACAATCTTACAAAGATTTCACTTGTGATGTATGCCATGATGTCATGGTATTATTTAACTAATAAAGTTTCCATTTTAAGAAATAAACATGTAAACTTGTATATGTTATTCCTAGTGAACTTTGTAATGTGTATATGTATGTAACATGTATCCTAGTGATCATGTAAGATGAGGTTCTAAGTAGAATGATTAGCCTTTTTAAAATACTTAATTACCTAACCGTATTTTAAACATTCTAAATGGTTTGTTAAGGGTTTGATCATAATGCTACATAACAAACATGTACGAACCTGTGTTGTATCATACGAGGACTTGAGAGGTGTTGAATGTATGTTGAGACAAGATATGATTACAAGTAACTTGTACATTTTACGTTATGTATCAAGTTATATGTTTGTCATCAATCAAAACAAACGAGATTGCTTGCACTAGCAATCTCCCCAACGAGACTGCTTGCACTAACAACCTAGTTCTTAGAGTGCACGATTTCTTGTTCTTGCTAGGAATAAAAAAGGTACGCGTCTATTTAATTTTAGTTAATTAATTATATGTTATTGTAGATCCAATCCGCTGTGCATGCTTTAATGTTCATTATGTGTTTATTAGTTTATAGATGTATGATTCTAATATTCCAACAGTGGCATCATGAGCCCGTTTTTAACATGTAATTAATTACTAAAAACCTTAAAATTGAATCTTATTTTTAGGAATAGAATGGGTAGCCTTTAGGGACTTTTGCGCATTTAATTATTTATAGGGATATATCTTGAGACGAGTCTTTATATTATTAGGTCGTGACGAGTCCGTTATGCCGTGACATTCTAGTTGTTGTTGTGCTATACTACTCTTGATTGTTGTGTTGTGGATTTACTTGACTGAGGTGAGTTTCATAGCCCCACTTTTACTCATTAAATGTTTGTTGAAAACTTGGGGTGAGAAAACATGCAAAACTGTTTTGACTGGACCAACTGTTATTATATGACTTGCTATGTTTGCTGGCTAAGATTTACTTGCCATACGTGCTGCAATAGTGCAGGAATCATTATAACGTGCTGCAATAGTGCAGGGATATTATAACGTGCTGCAATAATGCAGGTTGTTACTATATGATGCACCTATAGCAGATTGTTTGTTTGACACACTTTTCTGTGCGGATGATTTATATGGTTTTGTGACTTAGTCCAGCGTAGCAAACTTATATGTAATTTGGTCCACTATTATACTTTATGATTAAACCTATGAACTCACCAGCGTTAGCTGACATTTTTAGCATGTTTTCTCAGGTAATTGATGAATAAGCTGTAGACTGTTTATGTGATCGAGGCTTGGCAAGCGGCATGGTTTACTGATCAATTTAGACTCTGGTAACTTGTTGGGACCTACCTTTATGTTTTATTTTGGGCTTACTTACGTACTTTTCAAATAAATGTAAACTTTAAATACCTGGATTTGAAATGTTTTTAATTAAGACGGATGATGTATTTTCGTTGTCTTATGCTTGTGTTGTGTGCCAAACCCGTAGCACCCCAAAGCTTGATTAGTCTTCCGTTATACCAAAATTTGGGGGTGTTACACTTTAAGTTTAACAGATATCACAGTGAGAGTAGCAGAGTCATTAGGGTGTAAATGCAATGGATGACTCAAATCCAGTTTACTTATTAAAGTGACAGGTTCTATATAATCTTCTTCATCAGAATTATTATGAACAGAAGGAGGATTGCTCCCACCATGAACAGGCATGATTGCAAAAAAAAATCAAGCATACAAAGAAGGAAAGAGAGAGAGTAGTTCCCAGGCTTTCCTTGCCATTAAAGTGGTAGGTTAAGGGCGCACACAAGAAAATAAACAGACAATAAATGAAACAAACAAAGCACAGAAAACACCAAAAACAATAGTCCTCAACGTCCAATGTTTCCCAATCCTATCCTCCGGCAATCTATTGCAAGAAAATAAAGAACAGAAAATAAAAGAGTGTGAGAGGTGTTACAGTGCACGCAAATAGCAGCAGCGGAATACCAACTCTACTCTACCTTTGATTCACTTAGTCAAGGGATATAGCAGACACCAATAGCCCACAACCAAATCCAAGATCAGCAAACCCTAATTTTTCAAAATTAGGGGAAATAACCAGAACCACCTCCAATCAAACCAATAACACCAGATCTATCGATTAAACACACTTAATCGATTACAGAAGCCTTTAATTGTTAAAAGCCCCAAATTACCCAAACCTCAATTTTTTCAAAAAATAGGCGTTTTCAAAAAACTTTTAGATCTAAACGATTAAACAACAGATCTATCAATTAACACAAGTTAATTGAAATAAAAATAAAGAATTGTAAAAAAAACCCCAAAATATAACGAAACCCTAATTTTTAGAAGAAAAAAAAATTAGAGCAAGATAGATCGTATCCGCTCTGATACCATGTAGAAAAACTTAATCTGATGAACATTAAAGAACTTTTATTACTCAAAAGAAACTTTTACAAGACAAAACTGTTCTCAAACAGGTATAACTTAATCAATACTATACTTGATCTCAATCAAGAATAACAAACAATAGAAGTAAACAAGAGTATTGATCAAGATGATCAAATACACAGTTAGGGTTTTTTATGAGAGAGGCTATGAAAACGTTTTAGCTTGAGAGAGAAAATCAAATATCAATTATGAATGATAAGCTGTGAAAAGCAGCTTATATAATCCTATCTTCAACTCTTAGAATATTGCATCTTCAAGTCCTTAAGAATTTGCACACCAAGCCCTTCCGTGTTTCCACATTATTATCTTGACCATAAATCTTCCTACTAATGTCCATAATCAGCTCAGCTATCACAAAGATGTCCAAAGGACTTAAACTGAAATATAAAACAGACAAAGTTAGTCCCTTAGGTTAGATCAGATATCAGATGACATCCTTATTTTTTAACAGAGTGCAAATGCTCCCCAACCAAGTGAGGGTTACTTCTTTTTGTGGATGAGCTAGATTTGTTAGCAAAAACGTCAAGCATGTATAAAAGGATCATCGAATATGGACATATAAGCATAGTTCACATGAGAATAGTAGGTGTATATCGTCGTTTTCAAGGGGCTATCAAATTAGACTACATATTCATTGCAAACTTAAATTTATTTGTATTATTATAACTGTAACATTCGACCCCACATAGTACTAACAGTCATTTAACTAGGAAGAGACAAAAAAATTTAAATATAAATACAATAAGGATCCGAAAGGATATTAATAAAAATGATTAGATGGGCAAATGTAATAAAGTAAAAAAAAAATAGTAGTAACAATGAGCAACTCTGCTTTATGGTACCTCTACGATTGTCAATTGGTGCCAAACCATAACAGATGATGCTAACCCTGGAAATCACGCGTAAACGAGAGAGTTACGTGTCAGAATTTGAACCCACGACCTTTGGTTCATATTTCACAGTTTTCTCAAGGGGGAATTTCATATATACCCAAGGAAACTTCAAAAATTACATATTTCCCTAAAACACGAGTTTTCAATGCATGATGTACAATGCTATTAAAGCATGTTTTGGGGAAATATGTAATTATTGAAGTTTCGTTTGGGATACATGTAAATGCCCCTTTTCTCAAAAGTCCCAAAAGCTATGACTAATATATGAAGAGTCGTACTATTGAGACCCTCCCTACCAAAACCCTCCCTACTATTGCCTAATGTTTTTTTAGTGTTCCGTGTTTTCGTCTTGTAGCTGTCTTTTATTTTTTTACTCTCTTTCTTCTTTGGGTAGCAAAACCTTCAAGTTTTTTTTTGTCCCCTTCACGTTTTATTTTTTGTGTTATGTTGAAAAGAAAACGTAATCGAAAAATATTGAGATTTTTAATAGGCTCAGATTTGAAGGTTGCAAAGTGATAAAATCTCACTTTACCGTTCATTCAGTTGCAAAGTTTTTTTAGTAAAAACATCATCATCGCCTTATCTCAAAATAATTCACGTATCGGTTTTATGTCATGTACGGAGTAATAGTGAAGATTCTCCCCGTTCACGTTTTTATTTCAGCATGTCAGGCTTTCTGTCAAACTTTATATCAAGTTAGATTCCATTTCATTGTTATAACCAAGTGAAACACAAGCAGATTTCACACAACATTTTACACAGAAGAGGTAATAATAAATTTACGCTTTTCAATATTACATGCATAAAAAACGACGAAAAGACATATCGAGATTTTTAATAGGCTCAGATTATCGTTTTATCATATATGGCTGCAAATTCGAAGGTTGCAAAGTGGAAAAATCTCACTTTACCATCCATTCGGTTATGCCACGCCAAAACTCAAGTGTTTTTAAAAAAATCATCATCGCCATATCTTGTTTTTAAAAAAAAATCATAAAAACTGCTTAAACCAACTGCTTATTTCATAATAAGCAGTTTCAACAAACTGCTTATAATAAGCAGTTTGTTGAAACTGCTTATTATGAAATAAGCAGTTGGTTTTTACCATGGTTTTCCAGCAAAATTTTCCAACTGCTCAAACTGCTTAAACCAACTGCTCAAACAAAATTTTCCAGCATCAAAAAGATCATTATAAGCAACCATCATCATAAGCAACCATCACTGAGAACCATCACGGATCTAAACAACCATGGTTTTTACCACAGATCTAAACCATCACAAAAAAACAATTATAGTGGTTTGTTTATGTAAACCAAACCATCACAGATCTAAAACCATCACAAAAAAACTGCAAACAAACCATCACAGATATAAAACCAACAAGTCTTTTCTTTAATGGACTTACAACCATCAGAGATCTAAAACCAACAAGTCTTTTTTTTAATCGACATAAACCAACAAGTCTAAACCATATCTCAATTTTTTTAGATCTAAAAAGATCTAACAACCAAACCAAAAACCATACAGTAACCAAGAAACCACCATCGTTGCTACTGTTTTTACCGCTTGTAAAAAACACAACCATCAGTCCACCTTTACCATCACAACCATCAATCCACCTTTACCACTTGTAAAAAAAAAAAGTTGTAACAATCCATAACAGATCTATACTCGATCTAAACAAAAAAAAAATACAAAACTTGTTTAAATCATTATTTTTTTTTCACCAACAGATCTATACTCGATCTAAACAATACTGAAGCACATTTTGTTAAAAAAAAAAAAAAAAAAAAAAAAAAAAAAAAAAAAAAAAAAAAAAAAAAAAAAAAAAACCATCAGTCCACCTTTACCATCACCAACAGATCTATACTCGATCTAAACAAAAAATACAAAACTTGATTTTTCACAGCCACGATCTAAACAATACTAAACTCAATCTATATTCGTTATTTTTTTCACAGCCACGATCTATAGAAAACAAAGAGTGATGTGAGGGTGGTGGCGGCGTGGCTGTGAGGGTGGTCGGTGGTGAGGTGGTGAGGCGGTGTAGGGTAGTGTGAGAGAGAAAGAGTGTAAGAGTTATTAGTGTGCAGATGGGATGGGGTGGGGTGGGATAAGGGTAAAAACTGTGGGCTTGGTGGCATTATATATATTTTATTTCAAAGGCAAAAAAAAAGTTGTAAAAAAAAAGGTCATTTTTTTGGAAACTTGTATCAAAAGAGTATTTCAAAGACAAAAAAAATAGTTGTAAAAAAAGTTTTTATTTTTTGTAAAAAAAAATGTTTGTTAAAGTATTTTTTTTTTACAAATGAAAATAAAATAAAAGTTATTTTTTTTTGGAAACTTGTATCAAAAAAGTATTTCAAAGACAAAAAAAAAAAAAAAAAAAAAAAAAAAAAAAAAAAAAAAAAAAAAAAAAAAAAGTTGTAAAAAAAGTTATTTTTTTTGTAAAAAAAAAGTATTTGTTAAAAGTATTTTTTTTTTACAAATGAAAATAAAATAAAAGTATTTTTTTTTTTACAAATGAAAAGTATTTTTTTTTACAAATAAAAATAAAAGTATTTTTTTACAAAGTTGTAATGTATTTTCAGGCGTTCACTTCTCCCGAGCAACTAACTGATTGGGTGCAAAATATAGCTCGAGAGATTGGTTTTGTTATTGTTAAAAGAAGTAAATCAGAGAAGGGGTATTTGTACGAAATCAATTATGTGTGTTCAAAAAGTAAGAAGTGTAAACGTGAAGGTTTAGAAGATGAACTTCAACGGCAAACCAGTACCGCTAAAACCGATTGTCCATTCAAATTAGTGGCAAAATATTCTAAAACACAAAATGTTTGGAGGTTGAGGGTGAAGTGTGATAGGCATAATCATGATTTTGCAGAGTCGTTGCATGGTTTCCCATATGCAATGCGATTAAAGGATGATGAGTTCCGTTTGGTGCAACAATTGACAGAGTATAAAGTAGCACCACGTCATATACTTTCGTCAATAAAGGAGCGTAATCCGGATAACGTGTCTAGCATTCAAACTATATATAACGCTCAAAATAAGATCCGTGGAGCCATAATAGGTGATAGAACTCCAATCCAAGTCCTTTTGTCACATTTGATGCGTTCAGGTTATACATATTACCCGAGGGTAAATGAGGACACTGATGAGCTTGAGGAACTATTCTTTGTTCACCCCACGTCATATGCTCTATGGTGTACATTCCCTGAAATCATGCTAATGGACTCCACATACTATACCACGTTGTTTAAATTGCCATTTTTTGAAATTGTCGGAGTAACTTCAACAAATAAAACATTTTCAATGGCGTTTTGCTTTTTAGACAAAGAAAAAGGGCCTAATTTTCAATGGGTATTGCAATGTGTGAAGGAGGTTATAGACGAAGAATATTACCCCGCGTGTTATCATCACTGACAGAGATTTAGCGTTGGTTGGGGCATGCAGAGAAGAATTCCCGAACGCTAACAAATTACTTTGTCGATGGCATATTTCACAAAATGTGCTTCAGTATTGCAGAAATAGATGCAATACGCTAAAGGAGTATGAGTCCATTAAAGGAACATGGGATTGGATAGTTAAAGCTCCGAAGCGCGACATATTCTTGCATTATTATCAACACCTACAACAGTTATTGGTCGAACATGCAGGTACTTACATATTAATTCATTGTTTTTATTATTTAATAAATAAGTACCCGAATGACTTTTTATTAATTCATTGTTTTTTCAGATATTTCTTCGTATCTGAATAACTAGCCGCAAGGTTATTCAGACATGTTTCTCGCTTTTATTACCGATCGGCCAGTCAACATGCAGAGTTGAGAGTCAACACGCGTTGTTGAAATTATACTTGGGCACCGCACAGTCCAACTTAGACACGTTGTTGAGTTCGGTCGAAAAGATTATCATTGCGTGTAACACCCCCAAAATTACAAGTTAACAGCGGAAGACTAATCGGGGTATTACTGTGAGGATCTTAGTCATAATTATAGAAAATGGCTCGAAAGAGACGTTTTGAAAACATAGGTCCATTATTATAAAAATTCAGTTACAAAAGTACATATCAGAGTAATAAAATCCTTAGAAGGATTAATGTTTTAAACTGAATTAAACATTTTATTTTACACCATTATTAAAAGATAGGAAATTTGCCCGCTCCATGCCCTTGCTTCTCCTGCTAGTTTCCTGAGATAAACATGCTTAAAAGTCAACAAAAATGTTGAGTGATGTTATAGAGTTTAAGATTTAATAATCATTTCGATACACAAGTAAGATTGTATTAAAGATACAATCAGTTGAAAAATTGATATTGCAGTATATATATTGCCCTAAGTCTCATGACACGCAAACGTTAACAAAATACCGTAAAAACGGAGGTGATCATCAAGTCAATGATGATGTTTATGCCCTCATGTAATAGGTGATTTGCCAATTCCTATTTTTACTCAAATATAATGTATCGCAACTAATACGACTAACCAAAAGGCATTCCGTCCAGTATTAGTGGGATAGGCTGTCAAACCTAAATAGATCTATTCACTATATTCGCGTTCACTTACAAAATGATTAATGGCTCATGAATAAGGGTCTTTTGGCAATAAGGTAAGTTAGTCATATATCAAGTCAGGTAGCATACAGAAAAATACTTGTGATCTGTTTATAGCATGTATCTCCCTCACGGAGTTTAAAGTCTTTAAATAAGTAAAATGTGAGGCTATAACTCACCTTAAATGATACTGAGAATGATGATAAGTAAATTCGGATGAGATTATGGTAACGGCTTCAAAACAAGACCTGATA
Source organism: Artemisia tridentata subsp. tridentata (assembly GCA_021014915.2). Classification (NCBI taxonomy): domain Eukaryota; kingdom Viridiplantae; phylum Streptophyta; class Magnoliopsida; order Asterales; family Asteraceae; genus Artemisia; species Artemisia tridentata. The sequence goes on along the minus strand of CP139508.1, from coordinate 510,997,055 downwards.
AATAAATCTGTCTGAGAATCTGACCAAATACTATTTGGTGATTGTGAAACGAGTAACGTATAACGATAAATGAATAACGAATAACGATTAATGAATAATATATTAATCGTTATGAAAAGATGATATGTAAATGAAATTATTGAGGTTAAA
>CP139508.1:510837608-510996805 GCA_021014915.2 Artemisia tridentata subsp. tridentata | reverse complement strand
TTAACCTTGATATTAGTCACATTGAGTGTTTGTGTGACTAAATTCAAGATGTTACATATGGTCACATGAAGTATTTATTTAGGTGTCTAAATCATAGAGTCATATTTTGAGTTCAGACTGTTAGTCATGACTCTTCATTTAATTTGCCCCATTACAATGCTGGGATTTTATAGTCTATCTAGTTTAATGCAGTAGTATGTAAGTATGTTACTTGCCCCTAGCTGGAACCAGATTACTTGACTTTCTAAAGTCAATTTTCAACTTTATAATGAAGTAACATGTTACTAAGTGCCTGCAAGTGCATATACATGATAAATGGAAACTGCAAATACAATAAAGCTTGACTGCAAGTGGACATATACATGATAAATGTCAGACTATACATTCTAGCAGTAATAACTATACATTCTAGCAGTAATAACTATACATACTAGCAGTAATAACTATACATGTTTAAGTCAAACTATACATTGTGGCAGTAATAACTATACATTCTATTTCTTGTCCTTGGGTCCTAGATACTCTTCCATCTTCCTGAGCAGTTCATATGCCATGTCATCATAATTAAGCTGAAGCTTGAGTGTTTTCTTCACACGCAACATCTGATGTAGAATGTCTTTGTGAAACTTTAAAGGGTAATCCTTTTCTACAAGCATGTAGATCACCAACTCATTCACAGTTAAAGCATGTACTCCACATCGTTGAAAAATTTTCCATTCTTTAACAGTATTGTGCGTTAGTCTTCTCCAACATTCATCTTCATGATTTGGTTCAAACATTACCTTTAAATAATTCCAGACTTCTCTATCATAATTAGCTTGTTCTGGTGTCTTATTACCAAATCTTTGTTTGAGTAATTTCCATAGAGCTATCATATCTTGTCTATCAAAATCATGAACCATGTGAAGAAAGCTTACATACCTTCTAGAAGAACCATCATGCCTCTTAATATCGTAATAAACTGTTTCCCCAAAAGATCCAGACTTATAATCAACAATGGGATGTTTGACAGTTAAAGGTTGTGCATCCATGGCTTCTCCTACAGAGGCAACTGCAAGTTCAGTGTGAGCTTGCATTTGTTCTTCAGCAACAGCTTGCTCAGTTTGTTCTTGTTTTCTCTTTTTACTGCTTTCTATTTCCAACTGTTCACCTGCTCTCTTTGAACTGTCATTCAAGAAGAGATCATTGTTTCTCTTGGCAATTGCATATAATTCTTCAATTCTTTTATCATCCAAGAATTTCAAATCCTTTAGTTTCCATCTGTCCACATTCTTCAAATACCTGCACATGAGTAGATGTTTATGATATGATGTACATATTGGGTATTGTTGATATTAATATAAATACCTTTGCAAAAAAAAAAAAAAAAAAAAAAAAAAAAAAAAAAAAAAACTACCTGCACATGAGATCTCTTCTTTGTTTTTGAGTGGGTGGCTTGTTCTTCTTAGCTGCATATCTTTGTTCTGCATACAACTTCTTTTTTTCATCAAAAAATTCTTTCAGCATCCTGGCTTTTTCATCTACTGAGTACTTATCTTGCTCTTGTTTATGTAGTTTCTTAGCAAGCTCAGAATCAGCTGCAACCTGAGCCCTTTGCTCATCCCATGAAGCTATTAACTCTGCATCTTTTTCTTCTTGTATTCTCCTTTGTTCCAAAATTGTCTGATGTTCTGCATCATACTTTTCTGAGAATTTCATAGCAAGTTCAGCATCAACTTTTAATTGCTCTTCTTTTGATAATGGTTTCTCCACAGGCTCTTCAGTAAGAATCCCTTTACCTTTGCCTTGTACCTGTGGAGTTGATTGTTTAGCTTTTGGAGAGGATGATGGCTCTTGTATCACAACACCTTTGGTTACTGGTTTTGCTGTCTTCAGCTCAGCAAGTACACTAACAGCATTTGCAAAAACCTCTGGTGTAGCAGTACTAGCTTTTGTAGTACCAACTGTAATTGGCTCAGTAGCACTATCAGCATTTGTAACCTTGCCCAGACGATGATCAATCACCACTTGATTCCCTTGGTTATCCTCCCCTGAAACTTTGCCTTCATTCCCTCCCTGTTTGGGAGCATCCTTAGAAGCTTCAGAAGATTTAACCTTTTGTTTGGGAATTCTTGATCCTTTGACTCCTTCTAAATACCTAACCCTTCTCTTCAAAGCCTTTATCTCCCCACCTTGAGCTTTGATGACTCCATCTTGGGAAGAAGCTATTGCTCGCAGATCACCAATTTGTGCAGACAGCTTGGCACAGGTATCCTTCAATTCATTCAAAAGTTGCATACTATCCTCACCACTTCGGCTTGTGTTACCTAGCCCGAGAGGTGGATCACTGGAAAAGTTAAGTTCAGTCTCACCCCTAGGATGAACATCCGAACCCCCCATTGTTTCCATGTGACTGGGACCTTCACCTGAATCAGTTCCAGAGGAACTTTCTTCATTAGAAGTTGTCTTGGTTCGGGTCTTAATGATGTTACCACTGTCCTGTGCTGCTGCTAAGCTAGACACAGTAGTGGCAGCCCTTGCCAACATGTCACTCTCCCCCCCAGTGACATCCTCATCTGCAACAGTTGGTATAGAACCACTAGCCTGAGGTAGCTCAGTGTTCTTGGTGTTAGTCCTACGTTTATAGGTCTTTTGTTGTTGTTCTGTGGGTGTGTGATGGGTACCAGCTGGGATTGCTGAACCTTCACCCATTTGGGTTTGGGCTAGTGCCAACATTGTTGGAAACAAAGGTGTCACTCTCCCTGAAAAATCTTTTCCAACCCTACTCATATTAGCAAAAACCTTTTTGGTAAGGCAGGGAGTGGGATAAACATTTTTGTGACTTTTCTTTTTTTTAAATTGGTTGTCCAAAAAGAGTTGCAAAAACCTTGGATATAGAAAATATTTAGCCAAAGAACCATCCAAGTTCTTAACCATATTATCAAAAATTAATTTTGAGAAATTAAATCTTTGAGTATTTTCAGCCAAACAAATTATAGCAGAAGCTAAATTACTGCTAAATTCATTCCATGCAGTGGTCTTTGGACTTAGACACACTAAGACAGTATGAATTAAGAATTTCCACTGAGGAGAAAAATTACCTTTTTGGAACTTTAAAGCATCTGTATATCTCTCATAGCCCATCAGTGCAAGTTTTTCAAAGATTGTAGTATTTGGAAGATTCTCAACTCCGTTAGCATCATCTAGGAGAAGATCTCTTCGAATAGACGCCTCTGTAATGATAATCATCTGCCCATCTACAAGGGCATGGATTTGTGCTTCCCCATTAATAGTTTTGACCTTAGCAGACGACCAAAACTGGATAATGTTGGAAGTATATATAGTAGGTTTTACTGTTAATGCAAACTTAATATAGCTTGCATTAAGGAAATCAATGATCTCAGTAAAATCTACAGACTTATTGGATTTTTCTAAAAAGGCAACATTATTATGAGGTTCGGTAAAAGTTAGGTTCGACATTATGATTTGATTTGGGGGTTTTGCAATTTGACAATTAAAATTCGATTAGGGAGTGGAAGAGAGAGAGTAATGTGTGCGTGAATGTGATTGTGTGCAGCAATTGGGGGTTTATACACTTTAAGTAAAAAGTGATACAAACTACCCTGCACTCCCAACCACTGCTAAAAGGATACCCAGCAGTACAACGTTTCGATAGCAGTACAATTGTTTACCTAGCAGTACAATAATAATAGCTGTATTCAAATATCATAAACTTGTACATAATAACTGCATTCATATATTAAACCAAGTCAAAATAAGTTTACATTTACATAGGCAAAATATACATAGGCAAAATATATAAAGAAAAGATACATTAAGACACATATTTACTAGCTTCAATACTTCTGTAAACATCAACTATTTTCTCTCTTTCTTCTTCTATTTTTTTGTTCCTCTCCTCAATTTTCTTCTGATGCTCCTCAATGACCTCTAAATCTTTCTTGTTCCTTTCTTCATACATCTTTATACGCTTGTTGTGAATTTCTAACAATGCGTTTTCAACACCATACGGGCCTTTACTACATTTCTCCCAAATATTTTGGGATATGCCCATTTTTTTATAATTTTCAGGCATTGGTGGAGGAGAATCATCCCTTGGGCGTTTGTTTTTGTTGGAAGAAGGAGTTGAAGAGGAGTCGGCCATTGAAATTTGAAATTTATTTTCTAATGAAAATATCAAAGGAGTTGTATATGGTACGGTTGATTAATTATGAACGGTTTTCCATGTCGAGTTGTACAAATAGGCTAGAGAGGTATACGAACGGTTCCCAATACTTTAGGCGGGAAGAGGGACCATCGAGAGGCGCCAAAAGTAAACAGATGGATAATATTGATCGGATTTGGTTTGTGTTTGGTTTGGATTTGACTAGTGTAGTTGATCTAGAAGTGTGTTTGGTGTTGGATTGACTAATTGACTTTTTCATTAGGGTAATTGATATTTTCTATATTATATTAATGATGTTTAATGTAATTTGTGTGCTAACTTTAATGACTAATTGACTTTTTCATTAGGGTAATTGATATTTTCTAGTACATGTTTAATGTAAATACATGCTTTAATATCTATCGCAGTCTGAATGTGTTTGAGAAGTATGGGTATATTTAGGCCACTTCCAACAATAACTCAGCCTTAACAAATTAAAATTAAAATTCAAATTCAAACGTAAGATAAAGTACAACATATTAACGCTGCGTTAACGCAGGTTAGCCCCAACAATTAAAATTCAAAGTCACGTTAATAAAACGTGTGCATTTGTACCCTATAAATACCAATGCTTCTGAAGCACAAGTCACACAGAAACACATTCCAAACTTCTCAAATACTCAAGATCCAAGCATCTCAAATTCAAGATGTCTTCCAGAAAAGATTTCGGGCAACAATTTCCAAGCCCACCTCGCCAAAAGGATTTTGGCCAACAATTTCCAAGCCCACCTCGCCAAAAGGATTTTGGCCAACAGTTTCCAAGCCCACCTAGCGAAAATGAAAAATTCCATACTCCACCCGAGCATATCTTTCCGGTTTTCCAACCGGAAAATTTTCCGGTGAATAATCAACCTGAAAATGAACCAGTTCATAACCAAGACCCAAATCCGTTTGGGTTAACTGAGGAACAACTTAGGCAAGAGGAAGCAGATATGCAAGTCCTCCTGGAAATGGAAGCACTTGAAAGAGAAGAGGAAGCTGATCGTTTGGAGCGGCAAGCCAGGGAGGATGAAGAACGTAGGCAAAGGTGGGAGTCTGGTTTTTTCACACCTTCCGAATCCTCTGAAGATGGTTACCCAGATTCAGATGATAGTTTTTATTAATCGTCCGTTGTTTATGTTAATCGTATGTTGTTTATGTTAATCAATCATTGTTTATGTTAACGTAGTTTTTATTTGACATTTAATGTATTTCTATTTCATGTTTAATGTATTTCTATTTCATGTTTAATGTATTTGTATTTGATACTTTATTTTCAATTTATAAATTGAATTGAATTTGAATTGAATTGATAAATTTTAAATATATCCCGCCTTTTTGTTTAATTTGAATTTGAAATTTTAAAATTTAAATATCCCGCTCGTTATTAATATGTTGTACTGTTACTTTACGTTTGAATTTGAATAATACTCGTACGGTTACTTTTACTTTCAATCTGATTTTTAAAATAGCCTCCAACGGCTAGTTTAACGGCTTTCCACTATCAAAGCCACTTTCACAACACTTCGTTTTCTCACACAACTTCTTATAAAACTCTCTCGCAAGTATCACTAATTTTAACACAAACACTTGTGGCTAACAAATTAACTAGCAGAGGTGCAAAAGGCTATCCTCACCCGATTACACAATGAACAAGAAAAAGAACTCAAATTGATTAACAATTTGCTAGGTGAGATAACTCGTATTATGCTACAGATGCATAATCGTGCTGATCCAGAGGTCGAAAGGTTGCGTGAGTTGCCTCAAGACCATCCAGCTATCAGGGTTGGTCTAGAAATTAAACTCTTTTAAGAAATGATGAAACAGGGTCGAAAGGTTGCGTGAGTTATTGTTGGGTGTGTTGCTCATGTACAAACATATAATCTCGGCTCATTCGTTAAACATCTCGTATACAACCATATCATCTCGGCTCATTCAATTCGTTAAACATCTCGTGTATAACCATATCATCTCGGCTCATTCGTTAAACATCTCGTATACAACCATATCATCTCGGCTCATTCGTTAAACATCTCGTGTACAACCATATATATCATCTCGGCTCATTCGTTAAACATCTCGTGTATAATCATATCATCTCGGCTCATTCGTTAAACATCTCGTATACAACCATATTATCTCGGCTCATTCGTTAAACATCTCGTATATATACAACCATATCATCTCGGCTCATTCGTTAAACATCTCGTATACAACCATATCATCTCGGCTCATTCGTTAAACATCTTGTGTATAACTAAAGCTCAGTTAATTAAGGGTGAGTGTGTTAAAGCTGACGTGGCATTGTGTTAAAGTTTAAAGCTGAGTTATTGTTGGGAGTGGTTAGAGTATTTTCTTTTGTTTTTTCGGTGGATTTTAGCGTGACTTAATCTTAATACCGCCAATTTTGTCCATATAATATTCAACTACGTACGGATAACTAATACCCGCGGGGAAACCCGAAAAAACCGATGGATAATATTAATCGGGTATCCGGTGGGATATGGGGCGGGTACGGGTATATTATAAACGGGTTCGGTTATGGGTATACTAAAACCCGCCCCGAACCCGAACCGTTGCCATCCCTATTTACCGGCTATAGCCGGATTTCACCGCCACCTCATCACCATTAGTTTTTTTTTTTTTTTTTTTTTTTTTTAAACAAATCTTGCCACGTCAGCTATAGTTAAACCAAACCACAAATTCAATATTCAACCAGCAATTAATCCCTTTACCCGGTCATTTGTAAACACACACAAAAATCAATAAACCCTAATCAACACACACATTCTTATGGCAAACACAAGCACGCAAACAATGAAACCAAATAACAAAAAGGTAATTAGTAATTTGTGTTTTGTAAATGTAATTGGTAAGGGTACAATATGTAGTAATTACGTTTGTACTGTTGATGTGATGGTTGCACAGTATGATACATTATTTGCGATTATTAAGATAGTAAATAAAAAACAAAAATCAAGTTTATGCTTTAATTAACAGGTTCAAAGGGAAAATTTTCAAATAATTCAATTGTTAATTTCAAATTACAACTTGGAGGCAAAAATTTTTGGATCGAAATTTTTTGAATCACAAACGATTCATATTCTTGGTGTATAGCCTCTTTTCTCTCCTTAAAAAAAAGACTGCAAATAAAAAACAAAAATCAAATCTTCTCTCACCATTACTCTCCAAGCTAAGCCATAATCATTTTCTTTTACCCTTTGTTGCTCAAGAGTCATGGAAACTGAACCCATTGTTGATAACCATACTTTGCTTCCTCTTGATCATATTGTACATGATGATAACGCCTTAGAATATGAATCCGAAAAGTCTTCTGATGAAGAAGATATAGATGAGCCTTTAACCAACCAAACACCTGAGATAGTAGCTAAGAGGGGCTCAACCAGGCTAGTAAAGTTTCGCGCGAAGCATGACAAACCTGGTGCAACAAAGCTCAAGGTAACCTTCGATGCACTCGGTAGGGTAACAGGGGAAAACAGAGCAGTGTTTGTGAGTTTTTTAGGAGATGTGGCTCGTGAGCAGATAGGTGTGAAGATTCTACACTGGAAGAAGGTGAATAAAGAAGCAAGAGATAAACTATGGGATGAAATCTTGGTACATATATACTATTTTGTAACCCAATACTACATAAGTTTATGTATGCAGTTACATTATGTGCAACTAATTAACAACATTGTGTTAATCTTTTCAGAAATTTTTTGTTGTTGACGTCCAATACAGAAAATTGATAATGATTAGTCTTGGTAAAATGCTAAGGAATTACAGAAGGAAGCTCAAAGTCAACTACATTTTGCCCAACCTAAATACACCTTCCAAACTGAATGAAGTCCCGGACTTGTATAATACAATAATGAAATCAGAAGACTGGGTCGAGTATGTTAAATACACGACCACCGAAGCATACAAGGTTTTAATTAGTCATCTTTAATTAAGTGTATATGTCATTTTGTTATTTTCAGTTTGCAGCATTACCGCATCTAAACGCCTTATGATTTTGTGTTTTTAGGAGAAATCTGAGAAAGGTAAAATGGCGCGTTCCCAAAATATTTATCAGCATAAAATGGGACGAGGTGGATATGCTTATGTCAAAGAGAAAATGGTAAGATTACACAATGTTTGTTTTACCAATTAAGAGACGATCAGTATGAGAAATGAATCCGTTTACATTGCCCAATTTGCACATTTGCATTAATACCCTCATATTTTCGATTATCTTGGTTTAACTGTACATGTGTAAGCATCCACATATTTTCGTTTATCTTGGTTTAACTTTACATGGGTATGCATTTGATGTTTATTAGATCGAAAATAAAGAGATTGAAGCGGATGAAGAACCCCCCCGTGATGTAATGTGGGTGAAAGGAAGGGTAAACAAAGACGGCGAATACCCAAATGATGATATTAAATCAAAGGGAGATGAACTTGTAAGTTTGACTGCTAATTCTATTATTATGCTTATATAGCAGCAACATTTAACTGTGTACTAGCAGTAGTAGCTTGTGTACTAGCAGTAGTAACAGCATCAAGAAGACTTTTAATCCCAACATTTCCTATATTTTTTGTGCAGAAAGAAGCTGATGACAAGATCAAGGAAGGAACATCGGGTTTTGATGATGGCACTGATGCCATGACATTTGTATTTGGTAAGGAAAAGGGCGGTTATGCCAGGGGAGTGGGAGGTGCAGTAACATACAAAGAGTATTTTGGCCTTCCTCGAAGAAAACAAGAAGCCAATGAAAAAATTGCCTTACTTCAAACTCAACTGGATAATGAGAGACGCGAGCGTGAAGAAAAAGATAAATTGATCAAAAAATTGTCCGCCGAGATGACCGAAAAAGATGTGCAGGTCAATAAATTATCCGGTGAGGTGGAAAACACAAATGTAATGCTTTCTCAAATTCTGCAACAGTTGAATGATAAAGGGATGAATATAACTCTGCCAACTCAACCATCGCCAATAGCCTCAGTTGTAAGCCATTTTTTATGTTGTTAACAATTTCATTTTCTAATGCTAACACCACTGATGCTAATGATACTAGGCATTGAACATAAACTGATGAGTGACTGTATTTCTTAATTTATATTGCAGGTGACTCCAATGGCCATTGACAATATTGCAGGTGACTCCAATGGCACTCAGACAAGTGGTGTTGTAAGTCCTAAAGATGCGGGAATTGAGGAGAAATCCAATGGCCTTGAAACTTCTAAAAAGGTAACGGAAACAATGGTAAGTATAGTAATAAAAGATCGCCCTTTGATTTTTGAATTTTACATACATGATCGACTAATGTACCGTGTTTTATATATACGTATAGGAACCTGCTGCTAAAACTGTCAGGCCTAAGCATAACCTTAAGTCACGACGAAACGGGTCTCCAGATTCCCAATCGCTACAAAATGTGTCGTCTCCAACACAACCACTGCCAACAGTATGTATTTCAACATGTTTCTTGTTACTCTTTTGTTTAAATAATGTAACGTGTTTTATATATACATATAGGAACTTGCTAAAACTGTCGGACCCAATAAGCCAAAGCAAAAGAAGCGACGAAACGGGTCTCCAGATTCCCAATCGCAACAAGATGTGTCTCTAACACAAGCACTGCCAACAGTATGTATTTCAACATGTTTCTTGTTATTCTTTTGTTTAAATAATTTCTGATATATACATGCAATTTTTTTTTTTTTTGTAGACACTTAAGTGCAAATTCTGGCATACAAAGAAATCAAATATCGTTGCTTTTGGTACCGTATACCAGTCTCATGGAAAGCAAATGCTGCATAACCTACCACTCCCAAATGATTGCTACAGAGTGTCAATTGATTCATCGTTAGTTGATGCAGCATGCATACCGGACGTAGCAAATAATGGGTTCAAAACAGTTAAGGAAGTCGAAGGTAGTTTCGTTGCATGGCCAAAGGATCAAGTTATTTTTGAAGAGGTGGTACGTACATGTGTTTTTTCAACCTACATATATAATTATTCATATGTAATTCAATGTTTGATAGAAGTGTCTTTTGTTTACTACAGGTTACACCAACAAACCATGTGACTAAATGTGTACCACAGGCACCAACGAAGAAACAATATATATCTGCTAACGACTTAAGGCAAACTGCTAAGGGGGTGAAGGTTCAAAAGTCTTTAGATATTTGATTAATTAAGTACGACATTACAATTGTATATTTTGTCCAGTTATATACATTAGAGTTTAATTCAATTTGAAATTTCTTGTGTTTTTTAATATTGTTTTATATATAATATATATACACATTCCAGCAGCACTAGCATAGTACTAGCAGCAGTAACTCTGCTTCAGCAGGACTACCTTGGACTACCTTAGTACTGCTAGCAGTAGCAACTCTGCTCCAACATTATTGGTCACTCTTTGTTTAATTCGATGTGTGACTAAATAGTACCAAAGGCCACACAAAATAAAAATTCATGTGACCATTGGAAGAACAATGGTCACGCAAAATACACATTTCTTCACTTTAAACAGCATATGGTCACACTTATTAACAACTTTGGCCACTTTATGCTTAATTGTATGTGACTAAATACCCAAAACAAGCATGCTTTGTGTGACTAAATATTATAAAAGGCCACACAAACATAAAATTCAAGTGGCCATTGGATGATCAATAGTCACACAAAATACAAATTTCTTCACTTTAAACAGCATATGGTCACACTTATCAACACTTTTGGCCACTTAATGCTTAATTGTATGTGACTAAATAACCAAAACAAACATGCTTTGTGTGACTAAATATTACAAAAGGCCACACAAACATAAAATTCATGTGGCCATTGGATGATCAATAGTCACACAAAATACACATTTCTTCACTTAAAACAACATATGGTCACACTTATTAACACTTTTGGCCACTTTATGCTTAATTGTATGTGACTAAATACCCAAAACAAACATGCTTTGTGTGACTAAATATTACAAAAGGCCACACAAACTAAGAATTCATGTGACCATTGGATGATCAATAGTCACACAAAATACACATTTCTTCACTTAAAACAGCATATGGTCACACTTATTAACACTTTTGGCCACTTTATGCTTAATTGTATGTGACTAAATACCCAAAACAAACATGCTTTGTGTGACTAAATATTACAAAAGGCCACACAAACTAAGAATTCATGTGACCATTGGATGATCAATAGTCACACAAAATACACATTTCTTCACTTAAAACAGCATATGGTCACACTTATTAACACTTTTGGCCACTTTATGCTTAATTGTATGTGACTAAATACCCAAAACAAACATGCTTTGTGTGACTAAATATTACAAAAGGCCACACAAACTAAGAATTCATGTGACCATTGGATGATCAATAGTCACACAAAATACACATTTCTTCACTTAAAACAGCATATGGTCACACTTATTAACACTTTTGGCCACTTTATGCTTAATTGTATGTGACTAAATACCCAAAGCAAACATGCTTTGTGTGACTAAATATTACAAAAGGCCACACAAACTAAGAATTCATGTGACCATTGGATGATCAATAGTACACATTTCTTCACTTTAAACAGCATATGGTCACACTTATTAACACTTTTGGCCACTGTTTTTTAAATTGTATGTGACTAACTCGAAAAAAACAACACACGATGTGTGACTAAATCATCACAAACGTCACATTTATTATATTTTCGTGTGGCCATAGGATGGGAAATAGTCACACATACTGATGAATCCAACAAAACTTGTGCCTAATTAGTCACACATATTCGGGTTTTGGTCACTCTTTTTCGATGAAAACGGCCACAAAATAAACAATGTGACCATATGATACCTACGGTGGCGCGACTTTTTGTCACACACACCCAAAAAAACGTGTGTGACTATATGCATATAGTCACGCATTTCCAGTGTGACGATAGGCAGAATCTGTACCAGTGATGGGTGGATCGGGACCTTTTTCATTTCCTAAATTCACATCTAAAGATGGAAGATTAGGTAACGGTTTTGGTTGTGGCTCTGGTTCATCAAAACTAGGAACTTCCATTGGACTAAAAGAAAGGTTGTGATCACTAAAAGCATTCAAACCTATTTCTTCTAGTTGTGTTTGGTCCAAATGCTCTACCTCTATTGGGGTTCCTATAGTCTCCTCAACTTCTTCCGGGTAAGTCACGGGCGGTGTGTGTGCCTCAAATGATGGTAGGACTTGTGAGGTACTTAGTGGGCTTATGTTACTTACCTCATCATTCCTTGTGTCAAGATCACCTATATCCTCATCATGTGTTTTAGTAGGATCTAACCCTAACATTTTACCAAGTATCTCAAGTGCTTCTCTAGGCATCTCAACTTCAATGTCCGAATCATAAGGATCATCCTCAATATTCTGACTGCTATATTCAAATTGCCCAAAAGATTCATCATGTGTTTCTTGAGATTCATCGTCATTGATCATAAAACCTAGGTCTTTTTGATTAATGTGATCATGTTCGGCTAAATCCTCCATCACATCAAGGTCACCTATGTGTTCGTTTTGTACTATGGCATTACATGACAACCACTTAGGTATCTCAACACTAACATATTCATCCCCAAACAAACTTGTTTCATGATCCTCGAAATTTGTGGTCAATTGACTTGTACTAACGTTTGTTGGGTTATCTACTATATAATAATATTGGGCACACTCTTCAATAGCTTCCCATGCTTTCTCAGCACTTAATTCCCTAAGATCCCTGCCGGCAATATGGTAAATGTCCCTTTGGGCATGTCGGTCGACATGATTGTAAAAGATTTGAGTTAGGGACCAAAAATCGAAGTTATGATGAGGGACTTTTTGGAGTAAATATTTAAAACGAGTCCATGCATCATAGAGAGGTTCATCTTTATGTTGTTTAAACATCAAGATGTCATATGGAGTGGGTGAATTACGTGGTTGGTAGTATGGTGGATTCGCGTTCTCCATAATGGTGAACGGAAGAGTCAATGGAAATTACGAACAAACAAACAAAGAAATAAGATAGACTAAAGAAAACCTAGAAAAATAAAATAAAAATCTCACTAGAAAGGAATCTAGTGAGTAGACCTAATAGAAATAAAAATTCAACCTAAACAATAACTATTCCCCGGCAACGGCGCCAAAAACTTGATTGCGTGGTTTTGTAACCTTACAACAGGTTTTACCTCTCGAGGGATCTCAAGAGGCTTACAACCCCACCAGGCAGTGTACCTGACTGATGTAGTATAGTGTAGTGGTAAGTACGGGGGATTGATCGTTCTCCACAGGGAATAGTGTTCGTTAGGTATGAAAGGCTACTCTAATAGGTCTAAGGGTTGAGGAAGATTCTTTTTATGTTTTTATATTTTTTATGAAAGCAAGTAAAATCTCGGTTTTGAGGGAGTGGGCGGAATTAGTTGCTAGTCAACTAACCCAAAATTACTACGGATGCAAATAAAATAAAATAACAAAAATGAAAATGTGGTGAGAAACTTATGTGTAGAGAAATGTGTTTACTTAGATTTCCTTACTCCCTAACTATCTTTTACCGGTTAATTAGTGTGTATTAGTCGCGTGGATGACGGGTGTATTCCTTAATACCATTCGTGGGGTGGCGTACTTACTTCCCCAACTCTACAAGCTCCTACTTCACTCCTATGTCGAGCCGGCTAGGAAGCTCCTAACATGGGATCACTAGAATTCGCTTGTGCATTAAATACAACCATAAAAACCTTTAGTACGCATTTGGTTCATGTTTCTTAAGACGTTCAAGCAAGTTACCGAATAGGAAGTTAGCCAGTTTTCTTAAGCCTAACATAGATAAACAATCATCCAATACAACTAACAACACACTAACAACCAATAATCAATAGCTAGGTTTCATTAGATCTAAGCAAACACAAGATAAATTTAGCCTAACATGTTAAACAAAAGACAAGAATAAGATAGAATCAAACAACACATAGACATATTGAATGATTAATTGATAACTTATCTTTCAATGAAACATGGAAGATCTCAAGGCAAAAAGCCCTGAAAAAGTAGCTGAATTCGTCCTAGGGTTTTATCCCAAAATTCCACACACTAAGCTCTCTCTAATGACAAAAAATTAGAAAACTATATATAGACTTTGACATCTGACGGCGTCACCTTATGGAGTGTGACGCCGTCACCTCGCCGCTTTTAGGGTTCCCGGATGACCATCTTGACGCCGTCCCTCTTTAGCTCTACCAAAATCCATTCTGGCTTATCAAGGCTTGACGCCGTCGAACCTTGAACGTGACGCCGTCCCCTTATGATTTAAGCCGTGACGCCCTCGATCAAGTTAAAGCGTGACGCCGTCAGAATTCACATGCTATTTTCACTGGCCCGTCATGAGTAAATTTCACATCCAACTTTTCTTGCCAAGGCATGACGCCGTCCAAAGTAAAGTCTGACGCCGTCAAGAGTAACTTTTAGCCGATTTTTGAGACTTTGCCGTTTTCTTCACTTTAATGCTCCAAAAACGTCCAAAATGCCTCCTTTTCCAGATTTCTCCTCAAAAGTACCTAAAATGACAAAAGAAACGATTTAGGGCAATATTTGATCAAATAAATACGATTTAAGGCTTAAATGACCCCTTAAAAGCGGTACACTTTTCGCTTCATCACACCAGATATCTCATAACGGTTAATTAATTACAAACATCGTAAAATATTTATATAAATGAATAAAGAACAGAAAAAAATGAATGGTAATCCGATAAGAGGAAATAAAACTTAATAAATTATACAACATTACAAAGTATACGTTTTTAGTTAAAATGCGAAATAAAACTTTTTTATACAACATTGGTCGTTGAATTTGTATATTTTCCACCTGTACCAGAACATAGAATCTTCAAACCCTTCATGCTATTGACCCTTGAGACAGCAACATATATTTGACCATGAGAGAAGACCGGCCTCTGAAGAAACAACCCAACCTTAGACAACGTCTTTTAAAAGCATGCGTTGATATTTTTGTGTGAGTGAACGCCGAATAATAAATTCAATTCAGCTTGATTTTTTGCAAATTCGGTTCCGCTATAAAATACGTTAAGTTTTTCTGCACATCTAACGGTGTTACTTCATTCTATTTGGAAGCCGTCCCAATCCAATAATATCACCATTAAACTATGTTGACATTCCCAGCCTAAAACGTGTTTGTGTTATTGTAATCCGCGTGTTGCGACATGGTGAATTGTGATTAGTTTGTTGCGACATTGTCTTTGTGATAGCAATGTTGGCAATAACTAATTCCATTACAATTTTGCAGCCTATTACCGCGTTCCCGACTACATTTCGTTTAATACAAAAATAAACAGTTAATATTAAAGAACCATCTTTCTTAAATTTAAGAACCTTAACGGTATTATTCAGCACAACATGATAATTATAAGTTTATAACCCCTGCTTTTCACACTAAGATCCATAATATAACAATCATAAAAGACCCAATAATCTGAGCTCCACAATAAAACACATTATTAAGCCATCTTGTTCTAAAAGTAGATAAAGGGCCATTCACATTATTAAACTGATAACTATAGAAAAAAAAATTACTCGGCCACGCTGCCGGCTAGATCAACGACATCTTCTGGTTCGCAAAAAGCTTAGCAATCTCAACACTTTCCGTCAAAACGCTTGAACATTTAATATCCGTATCCATACAAAAAAAATCATCTCGACCATTATCCGAACCACCCACTATGCTATTTCTAAATACCAACAAAAAGTATAATATGATAAATGCGGACCATTACTAAATACCAACAAAAGTATAATATGATAAATGCGGACCATTTACCTTTTAATCTCAGCTCTTTGACCATAGAAAGTAGAACCATTGCTTGTTCTCGGGTACTTCCCTCATGTGCAATGCTATTGCTCTCACACTTTGTTGAATATGTGCAAGTACCCTTCAGCTGCAGCCGGATTACTATCATCCCAGTCACGAAACACGGGAACAACAGTGATGTGATTAGGCTGCAATATCTGCACAAAAAATAAGCCACTAAACAGCCTTTTAAAATCAGTTTCCTTAGCATGTCACATGGCAACAGTTGCACTTGTTATCATTCCTAAAATAATATACTCGTCAGATCAAAACTGCAACTGATGAACTAAAAAATGTTAGCATGTCGAGATATTATAATATGTTGATATGCAGAAACAAACTGATTGTGTGTTTAAGGAACAAAGTTATTACTAAATACTTTTCTGCAAAAATACCTAATCAAAACAGAAACGTAATCAAAACAGAAACACAACTGATCTTCTTCCATTCTGCATACGTAATCTGATTATGTGTTTAAGGAACATAGTTGATACTAAATACTTTTACGCAAGAATATGTAATCTGATTGTGTGTTTAAAGAACAAAGTTATGATCATCAAAAGATCTGGACCTGTTTGAGGTGGTATTTATATAAAAATTCTCGCTTATCAAGAAAAAGTGGCGTGTTGGACTTAATTCTGTTGACCTGGTAAATACCTTAATTCTTTCATAAACAACGCACTTCCCGAGATGCCAAGGTAGTGTTTGGGATTGCTACTAAAACCGTTATCTACTTTGCTGATAATTTTCAGAGTACATTTTCGTAATCACTAAAAGGTGCAAATGACGTATCTCTTGATTATTTATTATATGAATACGTAGCTACAATTCTACAACAAATACTTATACGTCAAACTTTCTTAAAATTCAATCAAGTCAAGTGACATAACATAAAGTCCAACAACAAAAAATGAACTAACCTTGAGACTGAACTTATCCTTAAGTCTATTTCTCGATCTCTTCGAACTGTATCTTCTTTTCAAAATTGCTAGCCAGTTAGAAAATTGTCAGCGCATTTATTAGTTGTCAACAATTCACATCGAAAGCCTGCGCATTGCACAAGACCAGTAACATTTGATGTTGGAACATAGGGTATATTGAATATCCTTTAAGAAACTTTTATAATCTTAGTACAGCAGCACCCGAGCCCTACATGTTGGAATAACATATGACTTAGAAAAGCTGACAAGAACAGTTGAAAGAAATGATACGATAGCTTTTTGAGAGAAATAAGATAACTCACAGGGTGTCATTTACTAACTTGATTGATTCTTCTTCTGGTGAAAATGTTTTTACACCATGGATGTAGTGTTGTCAATAATGATGTTGGCCCAATAATTAAATAATAATAATAATAATAATAATAATAATAATAAAATAAAAAAATTCCTTTTTTCAAATGTTGGGGACGTTGCCCTCCTAACAATATGGTAGCACCTTCACTTCTGGATGTCTCAACAAACTTCAAAGCCTTCTCAGATTAAAATATTTAAAAGCTTAAAATTAATCACATGGATATTTTTTATAAGAACTGGGATGGAAAGAAACGACAAATATTTGTTCCATAACTATCCACTACTAACCACAGTCCAAGTCTACAACCTTCCTCCAACGGGTCTCAAATGTTGATATTTGGGTGTTCCGAAGTGGATATCTGCATCTTTTTTAGACCTGCACACAAACCCATTGCACATTATAAAAAATGCAATCAGGACCTAACCGTAATGTGCAAAAAATAAAAAATATATCTCATTGACCAGGTATTGATCTGACCAAATTATGACCCATCGACCCTCATATTGATTTGACCCATGAACCAAGTGAGTCATGCTTTGACCAACTTATGACCCAGATCGACCCGCATATTGATAAGACTAAGGGAATATAGTTATGTTAAGTCACAGCTGCTGATAATGCATCATCGTATAAGTGCTTAATAAATGATAGGACTTAAACAGGATGTATAATGGATAAGGATTCCCTTACAACCTAAAACCTTTTTCCGTTTTGCAAGACTTAATACAAAAATAAGCTGTTCTAATAAGCAATCCAAACACCCCCTAATATGTTATTACTCGGTTTCTGATATCACACTAACACACTTATTATAAATAAAAATAATGAACTATAATTGGACAACCCATATATTATTTTGGAACCTGACCCGTACAAAAATGTCAAAAACAAATATTTTGACCCATCTGCCAAGTCTCAACTTACTCGACCTGGCCATTTTGCAACTATTATGATACCTGGGTAAGGAAAATCTGATTCTCTACTTTTGACGACTTTGACTTAGATGCTAGAGTGTTATAGTTTTGCTGCAAGTTGTTATACTCTAGCTCAGTCTCTTAAGTACATAGTTAAGTTCGTGTTTATCTAATAGTGTAAGGAGCACTTAATTATTTATGCTAATACTATTCATGATGGAAGATTTATTTAATTTACTATATGATAAGTGGCGTACCTTTCTGCTCCATAAAAATTATCAACTAAACTATAGCTTTTGAAAAATCGCTATTACCATTATTGCCGCCACTTTTATTGTTCCCAACACTGCCACTGCTTACCTTCCAGACCTGAAAATTTATCCTGATACAATGAGATCAGGTGAAAGACAAAATGCAGCCATAATCAAAAGCCATATTGTAATATGAAAGCCATAATCAAACTGAAAAGATAAAGAGAGCTAAAGACCGCACAACATCAAAATGGTGCAATGACAATATGGTGACATATAGACAGAAATAAGATGTACTCACTGTCATTTGTCAATGTTTTTCAGAAAAGAACAAAGAGTTGGCAGCAATTCTAAATCAAAGCACCTCGTAACTGAGATGCCATAAGTTCCTGTCTCTGCAGTAGATGGATTTCTTGGTCACAAAATAGTACAGAACTTGTGGTGAATACTGCATGAACAAAACAGAACGGATATATATCTTGATTCAAATGAGTGGACGATATACATGTATATTGCTGACATTACCTATTAAAGATTCTTTCTAACGCGATCCTGAAAGCACCCATGCCAAGACGTTCAGAAGGAAATACATGTATATTGCTGACATTACCTATTAAATATGCTTTCTAATGCAATCCTAAAAGTGCCCATTCCAAGATGTTCAGAAGGAAATACAGCCTGCCCCAACCTTTAACAACATCAGTGCATTCCAGTAAAGAACGAAAACCATAGAGTGTGTTCTAAAAGAAACAGATATTAAAACTGAACTAATGTTCAGTTTCAACCATATAAATGGGCTTCTTTATGATGGGTGAAATGGGCGTGGTCAGGCGGGTTAAGAAATGGGTCGAAAGGTTAAATTTTTGGTGCGAATAAAAACGGGTTGGGTTGACTCAAACAAAAATTTTCCAAATTGTCATAAATCATAATGTTACATAAGTTGTATTACTTCATCAATCGTCTGAATTAAAAAAACGTAATTAAGGATGTTCTATTCAGTAGTGAGAATAGCGGGAACCTTTCGACCCGATTGCCCAGTTTCCTTCTAGATAATCTTTCCAATTTTTAACCATTTAACCTGTTAGAAATTAAACATATCCTCAACAGACCCATTTATAACTAAAAGGGACATTATCACTACACCTATAATATCATGTTTATCCCACCTGGTAATTAGAGCATCCAACCTAAACTGTCTATGTTAACAGAATATGATGTTAATTAATGACCTGATATTCAAGATCATCAGCTGCAAAATACATATCTGGTTGATGCTCGGACTTTTCTCCAGGAAGACCACCCGATCTCAATATGTCACAAATAACCTAGACAAATATCCACATCATTCTCAGCTAGTGTGTATGTGAGATGGATATGGGATAGTATACACTGGAAAAAAAAAAAAAAAAAAAACCCTTTTGGAAAAAATTAATGAAGAAAATCTACCTGAATATCTCAAGACCAATCAACAGAATCACTAACAACAAAAGATGCTTTAACTCTTTCAGAAGTGAGATCAAAATCTGGGACTGCCGGTAGGTCAAACTGTCCATGTAGCTAAAATAAAGCTTTTTATTATTACTTAGTGATAAATTACATGACATGAAGTGTATGCCATTAAATTGAAAATGAAACAGACTTACTTTACCAATATCTAAGACGGTTACGAAGTAAGCATGATGGCCAAAACTTCAGACCACATTGACATCCCACATCCAAGATAATGCAAACAGTCAAACCATCACAAATAAAGAGCAGTGCATCAAATATTTGTTGGAATTGCTTTTGTTTTGGAGGCTGTTAACAAAATAGTTGCAGGGTGCACAATAATGTAGCATTTATGTTTTCTCAGATACAACTAAAGAATATATATACCTTGTACTTGAGATTCTGATTCAATAATAACCTCATCAGCCTAGTCATCGGCGAATAGCTCCGTTGATTCCGCAAATTTTGACCAAATGGACTCCACCAGGTCAACAATTATGGGGGACATATTGAACTTATCAACCAGGGCCTTGATCTGCAGTTTAAGCATTATCTGTACTCCCATCACATATCTCATCCTAATTTCCTCCAAGTGTTGGTTAAGTTTCATTTGAATTTGAGGTGCTTTTGACTTTCTTTTTATTCAACCTGATCACAGAACCATATACATAGTCTGTTGCATCAGTAGCATATAATAGCTCACATCAGCTCCTGTTTTTGAATTATCATAAGTTCAATATAAGCTTATTTGACCTGAAATTTTGACAATATATAAAAACGATTTTATTCAAGTGAAAAAGAAGCATGAATAAGTGTGTACATTTTTAGCTAATTTATGTAAGGTGAGTGAACCGAAACCTTGAGATCGCATATAGCATCTTGGAAGCCAAGGTTTTAGCAAAATCAGCAACCGTGTGTTTTACGATAGCTTGGACCACGTCTGGGTGACAATCACCACCATTCACTGTAGCAATTCCTCCAGAATCGTCAAGGTATCTTTGGCCATTTTCGTCGAATAAATATTGCATCCTTCCATGAACAACATGTAACTGTTTTTCACATACCAAACATCATAACATTTAACATAATGGTTTTGCTAAACGTTACATTCATAACTTAGTTTTCAAAAGTGAAATTATAAAAGAATGTATTGTCACTTTTTATATTAGATAGTTACCCAAAGACAAACCGTTAAGGATCGCTACTGAGCCCAACATATAAAGTTATGTGCAATAGATAAGGCTTAATATAGTTCTGTTATCACAGAACTATACATCTTGTATCACAATTTTGTAATAGAATAATTTTCCAATATTACCCGATTGGGCCATGATTGTCACGGGATCACAGATCACGGGTACTCTGGTGTACCATGTGACTATAAAAAGTATATAAATGAAAATTATATTTATGGTTTTGACGGCCACTTAATTTTCCAATATTACCTTATCACAGATGATCACATAACTATATATAGCAATGGACACCAATCACACAATTTGAATAGAATATTATGCTTATATTTCATACTATTAGTAGACAGCATTGAAATAAACAAATGACCATTGCACAAACGTACACAATATTATATGTAAAATCTAAGAAGCTAACCTTCCAGACATGTGTATCAACAGGAACAGGAACCGCATGATGTTGATCTAGAGAAAACAAAGCTATGCACGCTGCAACTTTGGGCCCAACACCAGGTAGAGTAATGAGAGCCTTGATGGCACTTTCAAGATCTAATTTCCGAAGAGAAAGAAGCCACTCTACACCTCCGCCAGGTTTTGATTGCAGTACTTTTACAGTGGCATTTGAAAACATTTTAGTTTCACTTTCTACCTGGTTGACGACCCATTTGACCCGTCAGAAATAAAATCTAACCTAAAACAACGCTTTTGATTGCGTGGTTTTGTAACCTTACAACAGGTTTTACCTCTCGAGGGATCTCAAGAGGCTTACAACCCCACCAGGCAGTGTACCTGACCGATGTAGTATAGTGTAGTGGTAAGTACGGGGGATTGATCGTTCTCCACAGGGAATAGTGTTCGTTAGGTGTGAAAGGCTACTCTAATTAGGTCTAAAGGTTGAGGAAGATTCTTTTTATGTTTTTATATTTTTTATGAAAGCAAGTAAAATCTCGGTTTTGAGGGAGTGGGCGGAATTAGTTGCTAGTCAACTAACCCAAAATTACTACGGATGCAAATAAAATAAAATAACAAAAATGAAAATGTGGTGAGAAACTTATGTGTAGAGAAATGTGTTTACTTAGATTTCCTTACTCCCTAACTATCTTTTACCGGTTAATTAGTGTGTATTAGTCGCGTGGATGACGGGTGTATTCCTTAATACCATTCGTGGGGTGGCGTACTTACTTCCCCAACTCTACAAGCTCCTACTTCACTCCTATGTCGAGCCGGCTAGGAAGCTCCTAACATGGGATCACTAGAATTCGCTTGTGCATTAAATACAACCATAAAAACCTTTAGTACGCATTTGGTTCATGTTTCTTAAGACGTTCAAGCAAGTTACCGAATAGGAAGTTAGCCAGTTTTCTTAAGCCTAACATAGATAAACAATCATCCAATACAACTAACAACACACTAACAACCAATAATCAATAGCTAGGTTTCATTAGATCTAAGCAAACACAAGATAAATTTAGCCTAACATGTTAAACAAAAGACAAGAATAAGATAGAATCAAACAATACATAGACATATTGAATGATTAATTGATAACTTATCTTTCAATGAAACATGGAAGATCTCAAGGCAAAAAGCCCTAAAAAAGTAGCTAAAATCGTCTTAGGGTTTTCTCCCAAAATTCCACACACTAAGCTCTCCCTAATGACAAAAAATTAGAAAACTATATATAGACTTTGACATCTGACGGCGTCACCTTATGGAGTGTGACGCCGTCACCTCGCCGCTTTTAGGGTTCCCGGATGACCATCTTGACGCCGTCCCTCTTTAGCTCTTCAAAAATCCATTCTGGCTTATCAAGGCTTGACGCCGTCGAACCATGAACGTGACGCCGTCCCCTTATGATTTAAGCCGTGACGCCCTCGATCAAGTTAAAGCGTGACGCCGTCAGAATTCACATGCTATTTTCACTGGCCCGTCATGAGTAAATTTCACATCCAACTTTTCTTGCCAAGGCATGACGCCGTCTAGAGTAAATCTTGACGCCGTCAAGAGTAACTTTTAGCCGATTTTTGAGACTTTGCCGTTTTCTTCACTTTAATGCTCCAAAAACGTCCAAAATGCCTCCTTTTCCAGATTTCTCCTCAAAAGTACCTAAAATGACAAAAGGAACGATTTAGGGCAATATTTGATCAAATAAATACGATTTAGGGCTTAAATGACCCCTTAAAAGCGGTACACTTTTCGCTTCATCAAATACCCTTACACTTGAGATTTGCTTGTCCTCAAGCAAATGCGCTTTTATTCTAATCAAAATATAAGTTAGGGGTCATTTAATGCTAATATAAAAGTAATTACAACAAATAATCGTTCCACTTCAATCATAATAAGCACGGAGATTACAAACTAGCACCTCACAAGTAGTGTTTAGATACTCACATCTCTCAAGTGTCATCAAAATAAATCTCATAAATGAAAACGGAAAATATCTCTCACTACCTGTCATAGCAAATAGATTACCATAGGCTTGGGAAAGGATCGAAAACCTCCTCCACTAGGCGTAAGCACCTAAGATAAACTATCAAAGAGGGCTTTTAAATGGGTTATAACGTTAGGTGTAGGGAAAAGGAAAACACGGTTTTGTTGGATAAAGGATATTTTACTGGTGGCTAGTTAAAGATCTTGATCAATTACATGTACTATACAATGTTGCTAAGCCAAGACTAGACTCGATCTTAAGCTAGAAACGAAATAACGAAATAACAAAAATATAAAACAAACATAAAATAAAACGGGATGGTAGTCCGTATGTTTTTTCTACTTTTCTTTTTCTCATTTTTTTTGTATTTTTCTTGATTTTTTTTTTTTTTTTTTTTTTTTTTTTTTTTTTTTTTTTTTTTTTTTTGCATACACTTTTGCCCTACCATCCAAAATAATACATCATAGGGGCATTGCATTCCCCTTACACTTGAACTTTTACATAACTTTACAAATAACTATTCTAATGACTCGAATTAAGATAATCGAAAAACTTGGAGTACTTTTAAAATATTTAGCACATATGGGGGTAATAAATGATGTTCTTCCCCATTACTCCATTATACTAGTACTTTACCCATGAGTCCCAATCGTCCCAAAACAATATGTACAAGGATATGACTCGACTTAGCAACCATGTAATCAACTAGATAATTAACTTGGGTTTAAACAAATGTTGTCACAATAATGCACTAAAACTGAGTGCATACAAGGTAGGCTAAGGCGATTTGGGTGTACATTTAAGTGGGGTGTAACAAATTCTTCCTTTAAGTAAAATGCTTAAAGGTCGAAACGAAAAGATAGGCTCTGAGGGGTGTACTAGGGGTATCGTGTACTAAAAATGAGTACAACGCAAAGGGTGTGGGAGAATTACTTGACCAATGTAGCCAAAGTAATTATAACAAAAACACAGGTGTAAAACAATGGGTTAATCCTAATGCCTCTTATCATGTAGTAAATCTAACTACACGAATGTAGTCTCACTTGTGGCCTTGGAATGGTCCTAACGCAAGTTCTAGAATCTAAGTGCTACCGGTACACACATCATAGCATAAATGCTTTTCCTACCAATTCTAGGGGCGAACCTCACATATTTGGGGTGGAAAATTTTTTAGTGGTACGATTTTTGTGCTAGTCATATAACTCCTATCCGTGAGACGCTCATTAAGACCAAAGTTTCACTCCTATATGTTGTAAAAAATTTTAAATTTGGCACTAAAATTACCTTAACAAGTATTTCTCTCAGTTTTATTACACATCTACTATTAAACAAACAAAAATCAAGCGTAATAGTATTCTCTAAAATCGTACTTTTACCCTCCCCTTACACTTAAGATGAACATTGTCCCCAATGTTCAAATAACAAGATGTAAAAGCATAAAGTAAAAGAATGAAATCAAATACTCCCCTGATTCGCTCGGTGGATAATGAAATAACACGGTTAAATCTTCTTCCAAAGTAATGTTGAAGCTCCATGACTAATGCATCGCCAAAAGCTTGATTCAAAACATTTCCTTGTCCAAAATAACCTGTTAAACCTGAGAAAACAAACACGAAAACCTGCATAACATCGGCGGGATAAATCTATATATAAGGATATAATGCTTGTGGAATGATAACTTTGCAGATTCCTGGAGATTATAAGTTGGAGATTTTAATAAAAACTTTTTAAAAACAAAACTTTCAAAAATTTCTGAAAATTAAATCTGACGCCGTCAGGTTATAAACCCTGACGCCGTCAAAAATGACCTGACAAAAATTTTCATTTTAAGTTTCCGGAAAATTTCTGGAAAAACCTTTACCTTACTTCCTGGAAATCCTGCAAAACATCATTATGACTCGATACAAGCATTTGACTCAAACACACACTAATATGTATGTTAATTTATTATTATTACGATTCATGTTTCATATGTGTTCTAATAAACCAATTTAGATTTCCCTTACACTTATCTTTTGCAAAATACCTTTATATGTAGTTAAGACGAAGTTAAAAACAAAATAAAGCATTTTCACAATTTAGTTTTGAACATGAATCAATAATAATAATAATTAAACATACATACGGAAGCAAATAAAATCAAACAAACAAATAAATAAACACACAAAGCAAATAAAGCAAATAAAGCTTGGGTTGCCTCCCAAAAAGCGCTTTTCTTTATTAACGAGTCTTGTAGCTAGACTCTAAGTCACGTACATTACGTGACTCCATCATCGGTCACGGTTCCTAGGCCATTCTCTTTTGATCCTCTATTAGAATCACTTTCATAGTAAAGGTATTTCGGGTCCATGTGATCAAAAGGATTGTTTCGGTATTTAGAACTAAGTTCCTTATCGTGCTTAAAGAATCCGCTTGACAGGTCAAAAGTGTCCTTACATCCCCTTCTCACATCATCATCACATAACACGAGTTGGGAACTTAACCCATCGAGCCCTTTATAATCAATCTCCTTGAATTCTCTCATCTTGTAAGGCGTTTGGTATGAGATTTCCCTAATCCCATCGGTGAAAGTCATGATCCCATTGAGCTCGTCCACAACCAAGCTTGTGGCCTGGCAAAAAGGTGCCCCAAAAACAACTTGTGATAACCTGGGATCGATGTACTCTTCGATATTATCGACGATTGCGAAGCTCATAGTGAATGTCATATTTCCTACAAACACCTGTATATCATCATCTATGCCGATGTCGTCCTTCCCTTTATGAATCATCCCCCATCTGCAAATGTTGTTATAATGAAAGAAGGACATCACATTTTTGGGTAAACATGTGTCAATGTAAACATTATAAAATTGCTGGTGACCAATCATGCAAGGTATTTTGAGATTATTTGGATCATGTTGCTTAATTCGGCCAGGCCTTCTACCGTGTAACCCCCATGTGTTGCCACTTGCTGATGGTTGATACTCATACACTTCTTCACAGCCATCCCGAAAAATCACTTTCCTGACACCATCGGTAAATAATGCACTCCTATCATCCTCATCGAGTATCACTCCCGTTGCTTTTATGAATGGTTTGCCTAGAACAAGGCCAGTTAAGGATGGGCTGATGATAGAATTCATGCTATTAACTACAGTTAACTCGATATGAAAGAGGAACTTTTCTATCACAATTGGTACCCTCCTTATTACCCCGATGATATTAGACCCTTCATAGTTGACTTGTTCAGTGAAGGCTTCATTATATAGAGAAAGGGATATTGCGCTTATAGAAGAGTTGGGGTTTATGTAGGCATCTTTTATAAACTTTTTCCTAGTGGTGCAAGAAATCTTAAAGACCCTAGGAGCGCCATCCTCTATTCTCTCTCCGAATCCCATAGGCGACCTTGCTGTGCCCCTCTCAAGTTCCTCTACCAGGGGGCGGTCTAGCAGTCCTGCGAGCCCATGAGGCATTTCGGATTTCTCTTCCGAGCCCTCCTCATCACTCACCTCTATTGTACTCGAGTTCTTTGGTGAGTCTAGATAGTCGTTGGGCGCCTCGGTTTTCTTTTCGGGAACTTCACCCTCCATTTCATTGTCCACATTCTTGGCTGTTTGTTGGTCCAAATTTGGTTTAGGAACAGGTATTGTTGTAATGGTGTTCACGAAGTGGAGAGATTTCGAAGGGGTATGAGTATCTCCTTTTTTTTTTCCGTTTTGTGATATGTATTTGAAGAGTTTACTAGGGTGCTTAATTTTTACAGGAGGAGGTGTTTGGTGGGTTACCGTAACAGATTTGATCTCATTAACTCGTGCCGACTCACAAGTTGACCTGCCAGCAAGGCGATCATTGATAACCTTTAACAGGTTATCAACCTTGTTGTTCATATCAACTTGCTGTTGTCTGAATTGATTCTCAAGTTTGGAAAGCTGTGTTTCTTGAGAGAGAATGAATTTTTGCAGTGATTCCTCGCGATTTTGTTGTTTATGCGTGTGTCGCTGAGGATAATGTTCAGACCAAGTGAGCGGGGTAGAGTCATTGAATGATACGCTACAAGTTTGGTTCCAACTAAAATTTGGCTTATTCTTCCATGCCTCATACCCATCTTCGGAATTTTTGGGCCCATAATTAGTGGCGAGCCACTTATCTCCCGCCTTATCGATTCGCGAGGATGCGAATTCTTTGAAAGCCTGTTTGGGAAGTTCCATGCAGTCATGAGTGTCGTGGGGACCACTACATAATTTACACGAAGAAGTGATTTTGTTCACTTGGTTTGAAAGTTTAGGAGCCTCGTAGGATTTCATGAGAAACTTGACTTGGTCTTCAAGTTCTATGATCCTACGGTCGGAAGTGCTTGAATTATTCGAAGGCAAAGATATTGCCTTGACCGTTTTATTCAAATCACGGGGATCACTCCAACTTTCGTTGTCATAAAGAGCAAGATCCTCTAGGAGAGCCCATGATTGTTCCGCACTTAGATCACGTAGCTTACCACCGGCCGATTGGTCAATGGTTTGCCTTGTGGAGAGATTGATATGGTCATAGAAGATTTGGACTTGGAGCCAAAGTTCTATGCCATGGTGGGGGACTTTTTGGAGTAAGTCCTTGAATCGAGTCCATGCCTCGTAGAGAGTTTCGCCTTGACGTTGTTGGAACATCAAGATATCATTCCTTAGCTTGGTAGTTCTTCCCGGTGGGAAAAACTGAGCAAGGAAACGAGTGGTGAGATCATCCCAAGAGGTGATGGATCCTGCGGGTTGACGTTCTAGCCACTGACTAGCTTGGTCCCGCAGAGAGAATTGGAAGAGACGCAATCGGGTCGTCTCTCGAGTGGCAACATCAAGGTCTATAGAATCAACGATTTTAAGAAAGTCCTTGAGATGTTGATTAGGATCTTCAGAACGAAGTCCATGGAATGCGCATCCGCTTTGCACCAACCGGATGGTGTCGGATCGCAAGGGTGTGATATTGGCTCCTTGAGTGAGCTCAATGGTGTTTCGATAGCCATGGTGGCTAGGACGGGAATACTCTCCTAAAGTACGGGCTCTAGGAGGTGGTTGTGGTTGTTGTGGTGGTGGGTTGTGGGGGTTAAGGATATTACCATCTTCCATGATGTCGGACGGTAATGGTTACGAACAAAGACACGAAGAAAATAGATAGACTAAAGAAAACCTAGAAAAATAAAATAAAAATCTCACTAGAAAGGAATCTAGTGAGTAGACCTAATAGAAATAAAAATTCAACCTAAACAATAACTATTCCCCAGCAGCGGCGCCAAAAACTTGATTGCGTGGTTTTGTAACCTTACAACAGGTTTTACCTCTCGAGGGATCTCAAGAGGCTTACAACCCCACCAGGCAGTGTACCTGACCGATGTAGTATAGTGTAGTGGTAAGTACGGGGGATTGATCGTTCTCCACAGGGAATAGTGTTCGTTAGGTGTGAAAGGCTACTCTAATTAGGTCTAAAGGTTGAGGAAGATTCTTTTTATGTTTTTATATTTTTTATGAAAGCAAGTAAAATCTCGGTTTTGAGGGAGTGGGCGGAATTAGTTGCTAGTCAACTAACCCAAAATTACTACGGATGCAAATAAAATAAAATAACAAAAATGAAAATGTGGTGAGAAACTTATGTGTAGAGAAATGTGTTTACTTAGATTTCCTTACTCCCTAACTATCTTTTACCGGTTAATTAGTGTGTATTAGTCGCGTGGATGACGGGTGTATTCCTTAATACCATTCGTGGGGTGGCGTACTTACTTCCCCAACTCTACAAGCTCCTACTTCACTCCTATGTCGAGCCGGCTAGGAAGCTCCTAACATGGGATCACTAGAATTCGCTTGTGCATTAAATACAACCATAAAAACCTTTAGTACGCATTTGGTTCATGTTTCTTAAGACGTTCAAGCAAGTTACCGAATAGGAAGTTAGCCAGTTTTCTTAAGCCTAACATAGATAAACAATCATCCAATACAACTAACAACACACTAACAACCAATAATCAATAGCTAGGTTTCATTAGATCTAAGCAAACACAAGATAAATTTAGCCTAACATGTTAAACAAAAGACAAGAATAAGATAGAATCAAACAACACATAGACATATTGAATGATTAATTGATAACTTATCTTTCAATGAAACATGGAAGATCTCAAGGCAAAAAGCCCTGAAAAAGTAGCTAAAATCGTCTTAGGGTTTTCTCCCAAAATTCCACACACTAAGCTCTCCCTAATGACAAAAAATTAGAAAACTATATATAGACTTTGACATCTGACGGCGTCACCTTATGGAGTGTGACGCCGTCACCTCGCCGCTTTTAGGGTTCCCGGATGACCATCTTGACGCCGTCCCTCTTTAGCTCTTCAAAAATCCATTCTGGCTTATCAAGGCTTGACGCCGTCGAACCATGAACGTGACGCCGTCCCCTTATGATTTAAGCCGTGACGCCCTCGATCAAGTTAAAGCGTGACGCCGTCAGAATTCACATGCTATTTTCACTGGCCCGTCATGAGTAAATTTCACATCCAACTTTTCTTGCCAAGGCATGACGCCGTCTAGAGTAAATCTTGACGCCGTCAAGAGTAACTTTTAGCCGATTTTTGAGACTTTGCCGTTTTCTTCACTTTAATGCTCCAAAAACGTCCAAAATGCCTCCTTTTCCAGATTTCTCCTCAAAAGTACCTAAAATGACAAAAGGAACGATTTAGGGCAATATTTGATCAAATAAATACGATTTAGGGCTTAAATGACCCCTTAAAAGCGGTACACTTTTCGCTTCATCAGCTTTCATAAGCTAATCCGTAAAATCACCACCACTACACAGAAATATCCACATCATGATTTTTCACTTACAGTGTTGTCTCCTTACTTAAAGTCAAAAGCCCCCGGTCCATTAGTAGTACCGGCTGCAAATCCAAATCCCATAGCGAGGCCAATCTGCAGACCTACAAAACTCTTGACCGGTCTTGCTATGCTCAAGTATTTGGTTCTGGTTTACCTAAAGTGGACTTGAAATAAGTCACAAGTTCCATCAATTAATGCTCTGTATCAATAACACCACTAAGACTTTAGTAGTAGTTTGCTAGATGAGGAAGTTGATTATTCAAAACTGAATATACGGCCCCGTAAATAATGAGATTATTAGATTTTAACACTTTAAACTTTTCATTACCATATGAAAACAAAATGAAAACGTTACCTTTGAACACAGATTGTTGCAACTCGTCGATTTCATCTTTGGCTGTGTCCTTGGTTTCATTAATTAGAGACTGAAGAAGCACCTTTTACGAAGGTAATTCTGCGATGAAAAGTAGGGTTTGTGCCCAACCAACATATTTCTCATATTTTTCGACAAAAGCATCAAACACACGGCTGCAAACCTTGGTTGTTAGGCATGTGCCAGCCAGCTCAGGAAGGGTAACTTTTAGTGCAAACACTTTCTAGTTTCCAATAATTAATACTGTAGTTATTTGTGAATTATGACTACAAAAACTATATTAGATAATAACACAAACGTTTGATACAACTTAGCAGGTTTGTAGTTATTTGTGAATTATGACTACAAAAACTATATTAGATAATAACACAAACGTTTGATACAACTTAGCTGGTTTTATGCATTTAAATAACCTTTAATTTGGGAAACACCAAGCATTTCATCGCATTTGAATAAGCTTTAGTCCTTTAGATGACTTCTGGCCCATCTGATCAATTTCCTCTCTAGTTAAAATTTAAAACAAAACTCATCTCACCCGCTAAAGATAAAACATATACACCTAGGTAAATATGTAGAAATTGCCACCTTTACTCCTAGATTGCTTTCCTATAAAATAATGTATTTTCTTAGATACTAAGGTCCAGCTTCTTCCAGTTGCGTTAAACTTAATTGCTAATATTACAAATAGAACATTATCATGCTCAAATTTGCAACAAACCTTATGTATCATTGAATATGGCCGTAGGATAGGAAAACTGTGAGGACTGTCAAGTAGGTCAAGCTGAGTCAAGTCAGAGAAAGCTCTTTACCCTCAAATTCAAACATGTGGGCGCAAAAGGCTACTTGGTTGACACACATACTTTATGCGCATCATTAGTGTCATATATATTTTCAATACTAATAATGATAGACACATAGCATGTTTATGTAATTCCAAATGTTATACTACCTCAGGGAATCGCTGAACTGAACTACTGCCATGACTATTATCACGACAAAATTGTTTGCTCAATTATTGCTAATCAGTAAATCTTCTTCAATCAAGGGCCGATAAAAGAGCTTATAAGCTTCTAAGACTTCCAAATAGGCAAATACCACATCGCCTTTCGATGGGGAATAGCAGAGAGATCGACAATCTTATGAACCTGAAATTTTGAAACATGAGTGTTAGCATGCCACCACTTATATGTTACTTATTGAGCTAGACAGCATCACAGAGTAACCATCTTTAACTGTATTTCAAATTTGAGTAACCTTCTATTAAAACAAAACAGCTTAAGGTAAGAGAAATCACCAAGAAATTGTGATCTTACAAAAGCAAATAAAGCATCACATATCTACCTTTTATTACAAAAACTTCTGTGAAATTTTTACCCTCGTGGATCGGATTTGCTTCAGAATCCAGTGAGGGCTAGCAGCTTCTAGGGTTTCTACCTTCAAGATATGTGATCTGAGGTTGCTTAGGGTTTCTGATATGATTTTTGAATGTATGATTGTTTTATAATCCTTATTGATCACGATGACTGATTATGCTAATATTAGGGTTATGGAAAAAAATTAACCTATGTAGATTTCCTATATAGATTTCGGCATACACAAACTTAACAAAAAAATGAGGTGGTTCAGTGGTTAAGATATCACATAAGATCAGTAAGGTCGTGAGTTCAAATCCCTACAGAATTATTTTTTAAAACAAAAAACACACGAATTTTTCCAATGTCAAGTGGCATAGTTTATGATTATGTGGCATTTATGTGGCATTATCTACGTGTAATGCCATATATATATATATATATATATATATATATATATATATATATATATAATTGTTGTGCTGCCAACAACAGCAGACATAACAGTTATGAATAAATCAAGCTTTAAACATACGGACACAATAACTATATATGTAGCAGTTCTTAGGCTCAGATTTCCAAACCAAATAGGGTGAAAAAGATTTTTGAATCCACCATGGCTGCAAAGAAACGCGGTTGCATTGTAATGCCATCCGGTACTTGCCCTACCAAGTCATGGAGACAATATTTAACACCCCGTTTCATTTGTATAAGAAAATAGGTGGTAATCATCATAGCCACAGCATATGTGGAGCAACAAAAGATGCACCCACAACAAATGGTAAAAAGAGTATATGGACAGCATGGCTGCAAATCTAGTGACTTGCCCCGCTAAGATATGGACCAACAATCCTCTTATCTTGTAGACCGACAAAGTGCAACAAAGTCTATACACCTTTGTAAAGACAATCACTGATATTATACCATGAAAGCCATCAAAAACGCAATGAGAAGGTTTGTCAAAAGCCGTTGTTCCAACATAAGATAAACCTACAAAAGAAACATGATAAACAGTTAACAACTTTTACAAACCTGATGACCAAAAGCAAAAATACCTTTGACATAAAGTGTTCCATTTGTTTGAAGAAAAAAATACCAATTATAAAAAGCTAAAAATTATAAGTATATATACCATAGAGCAATAACTGTGAAGCCAAATAAAAACAACAACAAAACCATAAATATAAAGTCTAAGAACGATCAATCAAGCGAAAACAAACAGGCCTAAATCGACTAACAGCAGCAACAAAATCTAAAACCTCAAAGCATAAAATAAGCAAAACCGACAGTCAAGTACAACAAAATCCCAAATCTCAAAGCATAAAATTAGTAACCCCAACAACTAAGTGCAGCAAAATAAACCTCGAACAGAGTAACAACAACAAAACCCTAGATGCAAAGTCTACACAACAACAACAAAACCCTAAATCTAAAGTAAAAAAATCACCAATTAAGAGAAGTATACAACCATAAATCAACCAATAGCAGCAACCACAGGAACAAAACCCTAAATGTAAAACCAAAGAATCATCAATAGCGAAAAACATAGCTGAAAAAAAAAAGATATATAATGAAAAAATCAAACCTACAATATAGAAGTGCGGTGTGTATAAGATAAGCTTATAAACGAAATCTAGATAAGATCAAATCCAAAGATGTGGATGTAATGAAAGCGACACTGTACCTATAACAACCACAAAAGAACCCTCAGAGAGTACATAACTGATGAACACAGTCTCCACCATACGATGCTATAGTTAGGTAGGAAAGTACCATGCAAGCAATACGACATAGCACCGCTTTGTATAAAAACATAAATACGAACCGACCTACGAAAAAATGGCAGGATAAGTGCACGTGTATGCTTTGCTATGTCCACCGCACGATCATCTAGTTAGGTGGGAAAGCACTATATCGACAATTACGGGCCGACTTACCCAAACAGGCCGACAATGTGGGCTAATGCAGGCCCACCATTGTTCCTTGCGCAATTTCGCCAATTGTGGCAGTGCAACAGTATAACGACATCGTGGCCGACCCTTTTTAAGATATATATATATATATATAATGAAAGGAATTCATGTCCATTGGTGTAATTAATTTGGTAATACGCTGTTTAGGATATAACCGTTGGACATCTTTTTCTTAGTTACTTTCATTGGTTTATTGGTTTTTATTGTCTTTGTGAATGTAATATAGGGCTCGAAGACCCTTCTAATAGATAATTCATTTATATATGCATAAAAGGTGGAAGGTTATACATCTTTAACTAAATATTATAAAAAATTTTGATGTATTTAACATGTGTAGTATAAAATTACACATGGGTCTACTCATGGTAAAATAATAATGATGTGATGATGGGTTATGGTTTATCTTTTGTTCCGTGTATGAAGGCATTGACTTGCAAAAAGAAATGTTTGATATGTAATGGGTAAAATGGGTTATAAAAAGGCCAAAAGTTAAACCCATTGACATAATGAGTTGAAATGTGCAGTCATGATAATCATTAAACACACCTTATATAACGCGTATAACTTTGAGTTGAGAAGTGCTGCAGGTCGTGCCATAGACATTAGAACCAAGTTTACAGTTAGCATCTGTTGTTGTTGCACAAAGTAAGCTCAAATTAATAGTAGATCTAGATCATAATTTGTTACTCATATAAACTGATAGTTTGCCGGTTGGTTATTTAAAACCTTTTATCAAATGTAACAATGACGAGCTTTAAGCTTATTACAAGAAATCGCAAAGGGATAAGGATGATATACGACAAAGACAGAAAGATTTCCGGTAGTACTTTGAATGTTGTCTGGTCATAAGTTCTTCAAAAAGGTATGATAAGGATTTTCTATTAGACAATTAAATTCCAACACATATTTCTCTTTATATACATACTAGTTATAATACCCGTGCACGCACGGGGTTTTTTCTAAAATTTATAATCGTGTATTATTATAGATTAAAATACAAAACAAATTAACGTGTCCAAAATGCTTTTACTTACTATTTAAAAATCGAAAATCTTATATGTATATGTTTTTGTTATTTATTGTTTTATACAATGAGACCCTAGATGATGAGCGACCTCATAAACAATTCTTAATGAATAAATAGTCCTTTAACGTCATAACATGTTTTTTCTTCTTTTCAGTTTCTGCTTCAAATTATACTTCCAAAATTAATTATATCTCCTAGCATGCTCGTAATAATTTACTAAAAGATACGAAAGGAAGATCAAATTATGATCCGATAATTTGTTGTAATAAACCACCTTATTAACCCATTAGTGTAAACACCCGAATATATATAACCTTTGGATTATCGTAAAAATACGACATATCACATCATGCTTTTTAAGAATACTATCTCAAACTATATAAGTCATGAAGAAAACTACATCAACAAATTTCTAATTCAACTTTTTTATAATCTGCTTTAGCTTGAGCAACTTTGTCATACAAACCATTAGTATTTTTACTAAAGATGACTAATCATCCATATCATCCGTTAGTCCAGATTAAGCATGTTGACTACCCTTTGCTTATGTTCAGTTCTATTATACACCCCTGCAAACATGAAATCAGGTAAATTAATATAAAAACGATTTTGTTCAACATTGAAAAAGAATACAAAAACACCTAGCTTTTGATGATAGGCCTTTACTGAATTAGAGAAAGTGAGTTACAATGAACTAAATTATAGCCTCATTTACCTGTGCAAGTTTGATTCTCTATCAAAAGCATAATTTTTTTAGTGGTCGTTATTAAATTAAGGTGAAGCTAATATGTTTACTTTAGTGTAAAATCAGACGAAAACATGCAAAAACGAAACGTGCAAAAACAGACAAAAACGTAGGTTAATACTTTTTAATGAATACTCATATGATATTATTAGTTTTTAAGATGACTAATGTGTTAAAGTTGTGATTTTTATGATGTTTGTAGTTTTGATTTCTTAGTTCAGCTTTGATTTCTGAGTTCAGCTATATGTTTAGTACCTCTTTGATTAAAATTGGGCTTTTATATACGCAAAATATATTCCTTCACGTAATAAAAAATTTCTCAGTAATACTACTTGGAAAAGTTTTGTTAATGTTCTAGAAAACATCCCTAGACATGGTTTCTAGATTTTTTTGTTTTACATTTTAAGGTAGTTTTCAGATTGAAAAAAGACCGTCATTTATTTACGATGCCCGTACCCATGTTGATTCACCCATTTTGTCACCTCTAGAGTATTTTGTATGAGCGGAGATATATACCTTAAGCATGTACTTTTCAAAATGTCTTGTTTTAGCATCTCCTCACGTGGTTGGTTTGTCCATCTGCTACTTCTGCCGTTGATCAAACTATATAAAAAGACACAAGTAACGAACATTAGTCATGTTTCCTTGATTGAACTGACCAAAAATGACCAAGACCACAAATACCTTATTTTTATTTTGCGACTGTATCTTTTTACATACAACATTTTGTTTGAGCTCCAAATAAGTTTCCTAAAATCATTAAGACTACTAACTCATTAAGCAATGACAGAATCAACAATCTAAGAAATAATCTTACAACACACCATAGAAATCTTCATGGAAAGGATTAACCTTCCGTTTTGCACCAAATTTCTACGAAGTAAGGATTCTTTATTCATTTGAATCTTTGTCACAAATACAATAGTCAAATTATAATTATGTCAAATGATGAAAGAATGGCCAAAATAGTCTAAAATATGAAGGTTTTGAACAGTTACACATGTAATAGGTATTGTAGTCATCATAACTTATCTCAAAAGCGTCACTTGTAATAACCTCTAACTAAGAAGATGAGTACCTCAACTCAACAGAATAATTTAAAGGCTAATATGAATCATTGAGCACTTCTCACAGATAAAGCAACCTCATATTGTCAAATATGTATTTCAGTAAAAATTTGAAAGAAGATAAAAATCGCTATAGTACAAAACATAGCATAAAACATACTATGAAACTGATGTCAACCTTTTTTTTTAAAAACAAATTGAAAAGCAATATGCAAGTTTAGGTTGAAGGACTGGTGTTCAATAATCCACTGGAATTATTATGTAACCGAGATTGACTCATTTATAAGCAAATGGTTCAAAACCACTCGTTAATAAAAATATAATTTACACTAAACATGGTGTAACACTTTTGATCCCTACTAATTACTAAAAATGAATGATTTGACCTGTTACACATCTCATCTTGCCACCTCCATTGCCACATATATACTGATTTTTCTTGAACAAATATGCACCACTATCAAGTATGAATACACACTTGTAAAGGTCTGCAAGATTTTAGTCTATAAGACAGATGTGGAACATATATACAATCCCATGTACAAACCAAGCTTTAGCGTTGAACTTTAGTTTTCATTACTTGTATAATTGTAGTGCAAGTCTTAGTACCATATATTTTTCACAATGAGATGGAAAAGTATCTAGAATTTGTAAGGTAGAGCAAAGTTCCCATTCTGATTTCCATCTTTATTGTTCTTATTGTTATCATGAGTATTGGATTGAGCCTATGTGAGTCAGTGATCACTATGTTCATCTGGACTTAGAAACCAACTACCATTCCAATAAATCAAATATTGGATAACATAAATAGACTGGAAGCAATTTTAGTTCTTACAATGTGATCAAATAACTCAAACACTTATTCACATACATTTTCGTCCCAATCTTAATCAACTGCTAAGAAAACTGAATATACAATTTTCAGTTAAAATGCAACGCCAAAAATCGTATCACTTTATTGTTCTAAACATCAAACATATACCAACAAAGAGATACTTTGACTTGAAGGTGTAGCATTCTTAAACAAAATCTATCGACTATTGCCCATACTTATCAGCCATAGTAAGAGTTCATTTTTAAATAACTCGTGCCCTCAATGTGTTAAATAAAGTTCATTCTTATTATGGATTGTTGGAATCATAAACTGCTGCTATGCTATAGATCTTAAACACCCTATAATTCGCAGTTTTGCAACAGCCCCAAACACCCCTTAAAAAACAAATTAAAAATACAATTTTAAATAAAACCCCATAAGACGACCCTAAAACTAATATGATTCATACCCACTATAAAGGCCCAATTTTAATCAAAGGATACTAAACATATAGATGAACTCAAAAATCAAAGCTGAACTAAGAAATCAAACTACAAACATCATAAAAATCACAACTTTAACACACGAGTCATCTCAAAAACTAATAATATCATATGAGTATTCATTAAAAAGTATTAACCTATCAAAATCAAAGTGGGTTTAGAGTGGTTGAATAGAATCTTTATCACAAAAGATGAACATAGAAAGAGTATACAATAGTGATTAACTTTCATATTAGCATGTGGGTATCATTGAATATAATGAGAATTTAAAATTTTACCTTCCAATTCCAACTGTATGAGTTTGAGATAACCGATTAGTTGTAGCAGGTCACCAACAATTCGATTAGGCTTAGTAAAGTCTCTTTGAATAACACATACCCTGCATCCATCTGTAGTCCACAACATTATAAGTTACTTCACCAAGAATCAGTTTAATCAAAATTAAGCACAATATCCAATTAATAAACACAAATTATCATAAATTACAATAGTTTTCCATGTAACTAAGCACAAATTTAGTCTTATTACAAAAAAAATCACATTTAATTTAAAAAAAAACGTACATCAGCAACAAACATAATCAAGAAAATACACATTAAATATCATACCTCTCCTCCTTTACAGCCAAACTGACCACCACTATTATCAATGATCTAGCAAATTAACACGAAATTGTAGCAAAAGTTGTCACGTCAGATAAGCCATACCACATAAATTAAAGCACAATAACACAAACACATAACTTAATTACGCGAAAAAAAAAAAGAAAAGAAAAAAAAACCCTAGATTATTAGATAAATTAATAAGTAATAGATTAATACACCTTTAATCCATTAACCGAAAAGATATCTTCTATTAATCACACCGGGCGACGTTGAAAGAAGTATTGTTAGTCGCCGTTTGGTTGTTTTATTTTTTGGTGTCGTCAGGTTTTTTAGTCGCCTTTTGTGTTCCTCTGTTTGCACGTGTCTCCTTCTGTGTTGAATGAATATTGTAAGTGAAAATTGTTGGAATTTGAATAGAATGACATGCATCTAAATAAATAAACACATCAAGTACGCATAGCGGAAATAGGATCTTAATTTAACACATATAGAGAATTACCGAATAATAAATAAGTTACATACCTTAAGATCCTAGCAAGAACAAGGATCAATCTTCTCTTTACTTCACTTGATCAATAAATAGGATTAACATGCAACCCCTTACCCTTTTGTTCCACAATCCAAGATTAATTACTAAAGTGAGCAATTACCGAACTCTTGTACACACGTACTATAACCAACCAAGGATTGATGCTAGTGAATGAACACGTAAAACCAAAACAATTTGCTACACAAAAAAGTATAGATCGACCCTTATAAAAGTGTACGATCGGTTTTATGAATAAAGAGGAGAAGAATACAAATTTTAGGGTTATAGTAAATGTACAAGGTAACCAAAACAATAACCCTTCAATTTGTATATTTAGTGAATACCTAACTTGGAGCCTAAGTTGTAACATGGATCGACAAAGGGTTGTGAACCCATAAGCCCAACCGGCCACCCCTTAGAATGGGGCTTCTAGATCCTTCTTTGGCTCCAAATTTCACTAACGGTGCTCCCTTTGTTCCTTAACGGTCGTCAGTATATTCCGTTAATTACTTAACGTCCATTAGTTATCATTTCATGTCCAAATAATTAATATACATAAATATTATATACATTAATTATTTACTTGCTCATTCATACGTAAAGTGTGCAATCCCTCGGTCCCGTGTTCGATTCTAGTCATATATATTTTAATATTTTTCCATAACTCTAACAGCTCCCACTTGGAAATCTATTAAAATTATAATTGACATTGATTAGTGTCTAGCAACACGCCAATGCCCCTAGTACAACTCGGGTGTGTGGTCTCCTGGAAAAATCACTTGATGATTGATCATCATACTTATCCTTTTGTTTCTAAAACTACATTAATAAAGATATGGATCTCAGTCATTCTTTATTAATAATTATGTTTCTCGTTTGTATGATTGAACAAGATTATCAAATTATCTGAACATAGTCAGGGGAGATCTTGGGCGTGCGCACGCAAATATATTGTCAACCCTACGAGGGGCCCAGCAGTATTAAACTTCAAATAAATTTGAAGGAACAAATTCTATTTTGACTACGAGCATAACTCATGCACTTCGCAACACTTCTGAAAGCAATCCTTATAGCTATCAGTTACGTATAGCGTTAAATTGAATCACAGAAATGCACTACATGCATGACAGTTATCTGGATTCTCAAGTCCGAGGATAAATATTCATTATTTACTTGATGACAAAGATCCATAAAGTACAATCATGTGGTTGGGATAAGTCCTATATTCAATTTATCCAATATTGAATATCATGTGAATTTGGCATGCCCACGCATCAATATACTCAATTATATTCTACCAACACTCACATTTGCCTTAATTCAATAATACTCCCATATTATTGATTGACAACAGACTATTTAGAATAACATAAGTTATTCATGGATTTAAACATGCAAATATAGGATACAATTTATTATTAATGAAAACAAACGTCCCACGTACTTCAATTCAATGTAAATAATAATTGCTTAACATCCTTTATCCAAATACTAAATAGATCAATGCATGATAATTCCCATTAATGAATTATGCCTCAAGTCATGTTCCACATACTTGTTGACAAGGCATAAATCAACTAATTTGATCTATCGGAATTTTGAGAGTACTTATTTCAAGAATTCAATTAATGAAGTTCTTGTATGTGTGCATCCATCTATCTAGATATTGCCACATACTTTATAAAATGCGTGACAACCTCATCCACGAATTTATGACAATTAAACTATCAAACCTTTTATAGTTTAAAGTATTCTAATTCTTTAATGTATAATGCAACTATGCTCATAATGAGCATAACTAGTACACATGGCCATTAACCAGGATAAACTCCCACAATGACTAGTATTGAGTGTCATCTCAATCTTATTAGCATCATTATATCCAAACAACAATATGCTCTTTAAAATTCCGTAAACTTTTAATATTCATCGTGTAATGTTTGATATCTTAAAATCTATCAAGATTTGTCAACTATATCAACTATGCAATAATTTGCCATATGGTTCATATTTAGAATTTTGGAGCAACTCCAGGCTGAGGATGTTAATTCTAAATCCAACCATATCCATTACACTTAGCTATCTAATAATTTCAATTAGATACTAATGTTGTCAAATCATCTTGCATTCAAGCATGATACAACAAATAACATGATGTACATGAAAAATCCTTGTGTCAAACTTAGATTTTTATTCATGTCATATCTTTTCAAAAATATGTTTCTATCTAGCCTTTCTAATATATTATCATGTTTATTAGAATCAGTTATTTTTACCGCTTATGTTTATTAACAATAAACATATATTACAAAGTTGTATGATTATTTTCTTAATTTCCATTTGAAGTTTCATTCCAAACTAAGACTTAACATTTAATGTTAATGGAATGGTACTTCCTATATGTTATACAACATATATGAAATAAGAAAATAAATATAATACTCCCACTAGCTTTCAGGAATATCAAGAAATATCTTATTATAATTATAAATCAAAGTTCGATTTAATAACTAAACATAAGTATACCTCCTATATGCATGCATTAATCTAAATTATTGCAGTTTGTATACTACCAAAGATTATTTTAATTCAAACACTCATTTCAATTACTTTTCGTCCTCGCACAAGTAATTATCCAAGAAATAGTTTTGATATTCCATTATTAATTTCATACAAATGAAACTAAGAATGACAATCATAATCTTTATACATTTAATGTGATTAGAAAGAATTTTAATCACATTTAATTTCTTAAATGTGATTAATAATCTTTTCACACATTAAATATGTATACAAATTTGTCCATTATGATTTCTACACCTGAATTTAAATCTCTAGGATTTTCATTTCCTTCGTAGAAATTCATCTTTATTCTATAGTGTAACTATAGAGTTTAAAATCAACTACGTTTTCAAACTAGTTATCTTCCTGGACTGCATCTGTACATTCATAGTATGAGTAATTTGCCAAATTAAATATTTGCAATTTATTAACAGGCTTACAATGATCCTGTAACTCATAATCCTCAACAAATTATACAAACTTTGAGATCCCTTGCGGATCTATGAAATGAGAATTCCATCATCTTGAGATTTAACATTAACATATTTAATCCTCAATATGATTTTGCTAGTGTATTATTAGAAGATTATGTATCTTGTAATTTTACCTTATCAAGATAAAACTCCCACTTGCCTTTTACAATTTATAGATTATCTATAAATACTTAGCAAATAGAGCAATACAAACTTGTTCTCTTTTGGGACTTTTACAAATACATATTGACAGTTCCTAACATTAATTTATTAATAACCTACTCATAATGTTGGGTCTAAAAAGCTGCTGATTCGAGAAACATAACTCTGCTGGATAGTTATGTGACTCTGCTGATTAGTGTATTAACTCTGCTGTTTTGATAACTCTGC
Organism: Artemisia tridentata subsp. tridentata; assembly: GCA_021014915.2. NCBI lineage: Eukaryota > Viridiplantae > Streptophyta > Magnoliopsida > Asterales > Asteraceae > Artemisia > Artemisia tridentata. The sequence continues at coordinate 510,953,936 of CP139508.1, read as the reverse complement.
TGTTTGGGATAATAGGCAAGTGTAACTCTGCTGCTAGCTCACGAAGACTCTGCTGCTAGAAGAATTACTCTGCTGCTTATTAGATATGTATAGTATGTTAAGGATAAGTATAGAAAAGATACGTATGAATATTTTTCTTGTATAGGAAGTCTTGTAAACCGACTAGGACTCCTTACGCTATAAAAGGAGGTTCTAGGGTTAGGGTTAGATATCGATTATCTTAGCATACGTATTGTTTTACACTTCAAGGTTTCTTGTAACCCTATTGCTATTCAGAGCAATCGTATTAATATATTGAAGTGTTGTTTGATAATTCGTTTGTGTTTATTCTTCTTAAGATCAAGTATTAGTTTCCGCATAATATTTGATATACAACTCAAGATCAGTTTCTATACCAATTACCTTAGATTTATCTAAAGTAATTAATAAGATCGTGAAGCTCAACTGGGATCAACAAGTGGTATCAGAGCTTGTGATCTAGAAACTGGTACCAAGAAGAATTTCTGAATTCAAGATTTGCTAATCATCACAGTAAGCAATGGACTCCGACTCTACACACATGGTTACTGCATCAAGGGTTCCCATGCTCAAAACTGGAGAGTATGAGATCTGGAAGATGAGGATTCAACAGTACATAAGAATGGTTGATTACTCACTTTGGGAAGTTATTATTCATGGCGACACTGTGCAAACCAAGACTGCTACTGGATCAGTCTTGACTCTCAAGACAAGTGAGGAGAAAGCACAGAGAAGATTGGAGGTTATGGCTCACAGTATTCTCATGATGGGAATACCTAATGATTATCAATTGAGCTTTAATCATATTGAGTCTGCTAAGGAGTTATGGGAAGCAATCGAACTTCGATTTGGTGGGAATGAAGCTACAAAGAAATCAAGAAAGAATCTACTGAAGCATCAGTTTGAAACTTTCACTGCTTTAAGTTCTGAGGACATTGAGGGAACTTATGATCGACTTCATAAGCTAACAAGTCAGATGGCTCTTTTGAAGATTGAGCCATCTCAAGAGGATGTCAATCTAAAGTTTCTGAGAAGTCTATCTTCTGAATGGAACACTCATACAGTGGTTTGGAGACATAAGGAAGATTTTGATACTATGACATTGGATGATCTGTATAACAACTTGAAGGTGTATGAATCTGAAGTCAAAGGATTGTCAAGTTCATCCTCTACCACAAATAATCTTGCTTTTGTTTCCTCAAGCAACAAGACTACTGGTAGACATCAAGAACAGCACTCTGCTGCTGGTGTTTTTGCTCCTGCTGTTGGTTCACATGTCTCTGCTGCTGACTCTGCTAACATCAACACTATCAGTGATGCTGCAATTTGTGCTTACTTGGCTGAACTTACTACAAGTACTTCAGTCATGCCTCAAGATCTGGATGAACTTGATCCTGATGATGTTGAAGAGATTGATATGCAATGGCAGTTTGCAATGTTAACAATGAGGGCAAGAAGGTTTCTTAAGCGAACTGGAAAAGAGATGAAGTTCAGAAGGAACAAGAGTGTGGGATTTGACAAGTCAAAGGCTGAATATTTTAACTGCAGAAAGAAGGGACACTTTGCAAGAGAATGCAAAGCACCAAAAAGAAGCAATGAGAATTTCAAGAAGTCTGCTGATGACGAGCCAAATTCTACTACTGCTATGGTATCATGTGATGGGTTAGGTGATTATGACTGGAGTGATCATGCTGAGGATGGTCCAAATTGTGCATTGATAGCTGAAGAGGAACCTGAAGTACAGCATTTTGCTCTCATGGCCTATTCTTCTTCTGGATCAGACTCTGAGGTATCAAATGATTCAACTTGTTCATTTAAATCATGTTCTGATACAATTGAGATTCTTAAGTCTAGCAATGGAAACCTTAAGATGGAAAATGAAACACTTAAGCTAGATAATCTTAGTTATGAATATGGTTTAAAGAACTTAGAAGAGAAGCTAGAATTTTATAAAAAGATTGAAATTGAATACCTTGATCAGATCACTATTCTGAAAAATGAAATTATCAAGAGAGATGATGAGATTAAGGTTCTTATGGATAAAGTAGAAGAGGCTGAACAGGCTAGAGTTTCAGCTATTAGTGAGACTGAAAAACATGTTGTTAGGATAGAAAAACAACAATTTGCAACTGACATTCTCAGTAAACCATTAGGAAAACACTTTAATGGTATAGGATATAATGCTGTTGCTCACCCTTTGAAACTTAGTGCCAATGCCCCTCCCACTAGAACATTAACTTTCATATCTGAGTCTGGGGCTAAACCTGTAGGTGAAACTAGTAAACCTGTAGTTGAAACTAGTGAAAAAGAAATAGAGTCACCTAAGGTTGAGTTAAAGAAGTATGAACAACCACCCCTAATTGAAGATTGGGAGTCTGACAGTGATGATGATGAAGTAGAATCTGATTCAACCTCTAAGAACAAAAAGGAAGAAATTCCTACTGTTGTTGAATCAAAAGTACCTAGGACTAAAAAGGTTGAGTTTGTTAAGCCTAGGTTTGGTAAAGGTATCTCTAGGAAGATGGCTGAGTATGAAAACACACCTAGAGTATATCCTAAAAGAACAAATAACTTGCCTAGGGGAAATCAGAGAAATTGGAACAACCTAGTTTCACATAAATTAGGTACTGATTTTCAATTACTTAAGAAGGCATGTTATTGTTGTGGTAGTTTTGAACATCTACAAGATGAGTGCTATAAGAAACCAGCTTGGAACCAGTACACAAGGGTGAACCATAGAAACTCTGCTAGAAAGACTCACCCTCACCCCAAAAGAAACATGGTTCCTAGGGAAGTTTTGATGAGAGATGGTGCTTCTAGAGTTATCTCTCCTATTGCACCAACAGTGCCCATAAAGAAGGATATAGTTGATTCTGCTGTTAAGGCAAACTCTGCTGTTTTGCCTAAAGTTGTTACTGATACTGTTGTGGGCAATCATTTTTATGCTGTTAAAGCCTCAGCTTGCTGGGTCTGGAAACCAAAAGTTAAAGTTTTAGATCATGTTCTCAGACACAGCAGTGCACCAATGCAGTTGAAGAAATTTGACTACTTTGATGCACAAGGTAGATCCAAGTCAGTAATGGCTTGGGTCCCAAAGAGAAACTAATTCTCTTACTTTTTGTGCAGGGCAATCTACAAAAGGAGCTAAAGGATAAATGCATTTTTGATAGTGGATGCTCTTCACACATGACAGGAGACCAAAGCAATTTGGAGAATTTTGAAGCTTTGGATGGTGGATATGTTGCCTTTGGGAATGATCCTAAAGGAGGAAAGATTGTTGGAAAAGGCATGATCAGAACTGGAAAATTGGATTTTGAAAAAGTGTATTTGGTGAATGGCTTAAAGTTCAATCTTTTTAGTGTCTCACAAATGTGTGACAGAAAGAATTTTGTTCTTTTTACAGACACTGAATGTCTTGTCTTATCTCCCGACTATAAGATACCTGATGATAAATTGGTACTTCTTAAAGTCCCTAGAAATGACAATATATACAGTGTGGACATAAAGAACATTATTCCTAAAAGAGATTTAACTTGTCTATTTGCCAAAGCCACTATTGATGAATCCAAACTTTGGCACAGAAGGCTTGGACATCTGAACTACAAGGCTATCAACAAGTTGGTGAAAGGGAACTTGGTCAGAGGATTACCTTCAAAGGTTTTTGAGAATCCTGAAGTATATGTTGCTTGCCAAATGGGAAAGCAACATAGAGCATCTTTTAAGTCCAAATTGGTGAATTCTATAACTGAACCTTTGTTTATGTTACACATGGACTTATTTGGACCTACTTATGTGAATAGTTTGAATAAAAAGATGTATGGCTTAGTGGTCACTGATGATTTCAGTAGGTTTACTTGGGTATTCTTTTTAGCAACTAAGAATGAGACAGCTGGCATTCTTAAGGCTTTTATTACAAGGATAGAAAACCTATTTAATCACAAGGTTAAAATCATCAGATGTTACAATGGAACTGAATTTAAGAATCAAGTGATGAATCAGTTCTGTGAGGAAAAAGGGATAACTAGACAATTTAGTGTGGCTAGAACTCCTCAACAAAATGGTGTGGCTGAGAGGAGAAATAGAACATTAATTGAGGCTGCTAGGACTATGTTGTCAGAATCTAAGTTACCCACTATCTTTTGGGCTGAAGCAGTCAACACTGCTTGTTATGTGCAAAATAGAACTAAGATAGTTAAACCTCACAATAAGACCCCTTATGAGTTATTGCATGGTAGGAAACCACTGATAGATTTCTTTAGACCATTTGGGTGTCCTGTCACTATTTTAAACACCATTGACCACTTAGGCAAGTTTAGTGAGAAAGCAGACATAGGTTACTTTGTTGGATACTCTACTGAAAGTAAGGCTTTTAGGGTTTTCAATCAAAGGACTGGGCATGTAGTGGAAAATTTGCATGTTAGAATTAGAGAAACCACACCTAATGTTGATGGAAAAGGTCCTGAATGGATGTTTGATATTGATTCTTTAACCAAGAGTATGAATTATCAACTAGTCATTGCAGGTACCACTAACATGTCTGCAGGTACACAAACTAACCCCAATGCAGGTACACAAGCAAAGAAGGATGAAACTGCAGAGGAGTTTGTTTTGATTGAAAGAAGCACGTTTGATCAGTACTTCACTCCTAAAGAGGGAAAAAGTTCAGATGATGCTGCTGTTCATAAGGAAGTACCAAAGGTTAATGTAGAAGGTGTTGATGAACCTTCTCATGATGTCAAGAATGATGATAAGGAAAGAAATAAAGAGTCAGAAGTTGATGGGCAACAAGGGAATAAACATAGCAGCAGTTCTTTCAATTCTGCTGCCAAGTCAAAACACTCTGCTGATAAGCCAAAACACTCTACTGTTAGGCCCAAACACTCTGCTGTTAGGTTTGGTACCTCTGCTGCTATGCCAATGGACTCTACTGATAGAAATGGTGATTCTGATGATGATTCTGCTGATGAGATGCCTGAATTACAAGAAGTGTATGTGGACACTGATGATGAAGTTGTTGATGTTTTTAGTGCTGAAGCTGATTTATCAAATTTGGAGACTGATATACCTGTTAGTCCCACTCCAACAACCAGAATCCACAGGAATCATCCAAAGGAGCAGATAATTGGTGATGTTCACTCTGCTGTTCAGACTAGAAGTAAATCAAAAGGGTTGAGTGATTTGCTTGATCAAGGATTGTTTGCTCAAACACTTAAGAAGAGAAATAGCCACAAGGATTTACAGAATTGCATGTTTGCCTGTTTCTTATCTTAAGAAGAACCCAAGACCATTCACAAGGCTTTGAAGGATGAAAGTTGGGTTGAAGCTATGCAAGAGGAGTTGCTGCAGTTCAAGCTTCAGGAGGTCTGGACATTAGTTGATTTGCCTAATGGAAAAAGGGCAATTGGTACAAAATGGGTGTTCAGATGTAAAAGAGATGAAAGAGGTATTGTCATCAGAAACAAGGCTAGATTGGTGGCTCAGGGATACACTCAGGAAGAAGGGATAGACTATGATGAGGTCTTTGCCCCAGTTGCAAGATTGGAGGCTATCAGACTTTTCTTGGCATATGCCTCCTACAAGAATTTTCCTGTGTATCAAATGGATGTGAAAAGTGCTTTCTTGTATGGAAAGATACCTGAAGAGGTTTATGTGATGCAACCACCTGGGCTTGAAGATCCTAAGTATCCTGATAGGGTCTACAAGGTGAAGAAAGCACTGTATGGATTACATCAAGCTCCTAGAGCTTGGTATGACACCTTATCACAGTATTTGTTACACAATGGTTTTTGCAGAGGAACCATTGATAAAACATTGTTCATTAAGAAAGACAAAAAGGATATCCTACTTGTTCAGGTCTATGTAGATGATATCATTTTTGGGTCTACAAATAAGGTGTTATGTGAAGGATTTGAGAAGCTTATGCACAGCAGGTTTGAGATGAGTTCTATGGGAGAACTGACTTTCTTTTTAGGACTCCAAGTTAAGCAGAAGTCAGATGGGATTTTTATTAGCCAAGACAAGTATGTGGCTGATATGTTAAAGAAATTTGGTTTCAAAGATGTAAAGGCAGCAAAGACACCCATGGATAAAAACAAGCCTTTGCTCAAGGATGAAGAAGGGGTAGAGGTTGATGTACATTTGTATAGATCAATGATTGGTTCATTGATGTATCTGACTGCTTCAAGGCCAGATATAATGTTTTCTGTGTGTGCTTGTGCTAGATTTCAAGTGTCCCCAAAAGTTTCACACTTGGAAGTAGTCAAAAGAATTTTTAGGTACCTAAAGGGCCAACCAAAATTGGGTCTTTGGTATCCTAATAATTCACCATTTGACTTGATAGCATACTCAGATAGTGACTATGCTGGAGCTACTTTGGATAGAAAATCAACCACTGGAGGCTGTCAGTACCTTGGACATAGGCTGATCTCTTGGCAATGTAAGAAACAAACAGTGGTGGCTAATTCGACAACTGAAGCAGAATATGTTGCTGCTTCTAGCTGCTGTGGACAAGTGCTCTGGACTCAGAACCAATTGCTGGATTATGGGTACAATTTCATGAACACAAAAATTTTTATTGACAACAACAACACAATGTATATTATCAAAAATCCTGTTTTTCATTCTAAAACAAAACACATAGAGATAAGACATCATTTTATTAGAGATTGTTATGAGAAAAAGCTTATTCAAGTGGTTAAAATACATACTGACAACAATGTTGCTGATTTACTTACCAAAAGTTTTGATATAAGTAGATTTCAATTTTTAGTTGCTAGTATTGGCATGATAAATCTTTAATCTTTAACCATCTTATCTCTGTATGTTTTTGTAAAGTTTTGTAAGGATTTGTGCTGTTTGTTAAATCAAAATTTGCTGTTTGTTAAGTTGTTTGCTGTTTAGTTGTCTGCTGTTATGCTACTCTGCTGCTATTATGGAATATTCTTGCTTGTGTTTGTTGTTTGCTACTAACCTTTTGCAGATACATATACATACACAATCAAGTAAAGCTTGAAAAGAGGAAGTTCATTGATCATAAAGGCATAAGTACATCATACTATTTCCATACAAAAGACAGATCAAAAGACAACAAAATACAAAGATTCACAACCTAAATCCTAGCAAAGTCAGGCATGACCTTGCTACGAGGTCCCCTAGTACCCATGGCTTCAAACACCCTTGGACAGGGGAGTGCAAGTACTACTGGTCGTGGAGGTGGACTCTACTGTTGGCTTGTTGAGGGAGCTGATTTCTTCTGCTGCTTCTTCTTCTTTGGAACAGGAGGTTTCTGCTCAACAGTACTTGGCTTTGGATGAGGCAGGTGGACACTCTTCGCAAAGGCGGCGGCAGCATTCTCCATTTGTTTCTGCAGCTCAGCGGTCAAAGGATGCTGTGGAGGATCGATTTTTGTTTTCTTATCATCATCAGAATCCTCAAAGGAGGATGGTGTTGATGGAAGTGGGTCGGAATATTCATCTTCCTCAACCGCTTTGCCTTTTGGTTTTGCTGTCGATGAACTTGCTAGATAACCTTGAGGAAAATAGCTTGCCCACCCTTGTGAGTCATCGGATGAGGAATTTGAGGAGATCTCAATGATTGGAGCTTTTGAAGAACTCATGATTTGTTGATGTTGAGTTAGGGTTTGTGAATTGGGGATTTGATTTAGAGATTAAAGGATTTGTGGAATTAAATGTGGAGTTGGTATGGTATTTAAGGAGGTGATTTTGAAGATATTGGGAAAGTTGACTTTTGGTCAACACTATCGCAACTCTGCTGATGAGTTTGAAAGTTGAAGGGTCAAATTGAAACTTTTGGCGCGTTCTTAAACCTAATTAGATCAAAACGGTATCTTTCACCAATTTGATCTCATTACATTTTAATTGCTCAATATTCCATTCAACCTTCACCCAAGATCATCAATTCATATCATTTCACCCAAAAAGCCCAATTCAAATGGCGCAAAGAACGTTTCCGGATGAACATAATCAAATTGCATTTCTAAGTAAGGTCTCTGCTGCTGCGGGATTTCATGAGGTTATGGATTTTCTGAGTGCTTCTAAGTTAAGGTATGCGTTAACAGCTGATCCTACCATTTATACATCTCATATGAAGCAATTTTGGTCAACTGTTAAGTTGGATGTACTAGATGGTGAGGAACGATTGATAGGTAGTGTAGATGGGAGAATATTGTAGTTAGTGAAACAACAATTAAGAGAAGTTTGCGCTTATTAGGCATACCAACACCCCCTACCCTTACCCCAGAAACTGTTATGACTGAGCTTGAGACTATTGGATATGAGAGACCTGAGGTTGGTGGTACATTTTTGAAAGGTCGTCTCTGTCCACCTTGGAATTTTTTGCTACATACACTTCAACACTGCCTGTTTCCCAAAGTAGGTGGATGGAGTGAGTTTAGTGCTTCTCAAGCTATGGCTTTAGTGTGTTTAGCTATAGGGCAACCCTTTGATTTTTCTGCTATGATATTTGAGGGGATGAAGAAGTTTGTTAAGAAGAAGTTTTACTTGTACCCAAGGTTTCTACAACTTATTATAAACAGACAGCTAAGGGAACCATTGAGGCATGTAAATGTTGAGCCCTGTAGTAGAATGGCAATCAAGATGTTTGCATTTTTAAAGAAGAATGGGAAAGGTTTTTCTGGCACTATAACTCCCCTAACTGAGCACATCTTGAATGTAGTGGCTGCAGTGAATGAGGATGAAGAGGCTGGAACACCCACAGCTTCCTATCACACAACCTCATCTACAAGCTTAAATGAGTCATCTTCCACTGAACCACAAATTAACCAAACACCTAGGACTTCACAAGAGAACATTGTGCTACCTCAGGCCAATGTTAGTATGGTAGCAGATGAGGCTGATACAGGTGTTGGAGGTATCATGATGGAAGAGGCTGGCACTACTGTTTCCAACTTAGTAGTTGAACAGGACAGTGTCAACATAATTAAGACCTCAACCATGGCAACATCTTTTGTAGAAGGTTCTCAGGAACCTGACACAACTGGTGGTAACCCCAGCCAAATGGCTTCTATGGGGGCTCAGATGATCAACCTAGGGTTGTGACTGAGTTTGTGTCCCAAGATTCACCTCTCGGAGAAGGTAATACATCTCGAAGTGATGAGGACAGAGATGAAACTATTGAATTGATGGACACTGATGTACATATTGACATTGCAAATGATACACCTCTCGGACCAGGTCACACAGGTCGAAGTGTTGATGCTAGTATTGAACATGACACTGAGGATTTGACGGTTAAAACACCAGTACATAATGCCAATTCCAATGATCAACCTCTCGGGTCAGGTTACACAGACCGAAGTTGTGAGGATATCATGAAACAATTGAAAGAATTGACGGATAATTGTACAAAATTATCAAAGGAGGTCCTTAGTCTTCGAAAGGAGTTAAAGACAGTTAAGGCTACTCAAGGTGCTGAAATAAGAAGGCTTAAGCTAAGGGTTACACACCTTGAGGGGAGGCTAAAGAAGAGTTCCAAACCAAGTTTGGAAGAGGATGCTTCCAAACAGGGGAGGAATGATCAGGAGGCTCAAGTGAATGATCAGGATCAGGAAGGTGTAATGGGTTCAGGGGAGGTTGTTAAAGATTTTGTTGAAAATGTTGGTGATGAGAGTGACAAGGTTGACTCTGCTGGTGCAGAAGACAAGGTTGACTCTGCTGGTGCAGAACACTCTGCTGATGGGTTAAAGGTTTCTGCTGATGATACTGAGAAGAGTGCAGGAGTAAAGGACTCTGCTGATTCAGATGATGAACAGATGACTTTAGCTCAAGTACTGCTGAACATGAACAAAGGAACTAAAACTCCCACACCATCACAACAACAAGCTGCTGAATCTGCTGAAGAGCTTGAAAGGAAGAAAAAGTTGGCTGATGAACAAGCTCAGATTGCTAAGGATGAAGAATATGCAAGAAGTGTTGCAGCTGATGAAGAAAGAAATCAGTTTGATCTTATGGAAAGCTCTACATTTAAAGAAGTTAATCAAGAAGAATTAGATGAACAATTGCAGTATTTCATTGATTCTGATATGATTGTAAGAGGTGAAGCTAGGTTGATATCAAATGATGAGCAGTTGGATGGAACTGAAAAGACAAAAGAGCTTGTTGAGTTTATACTGAGAAAGAATGGGTTAGCAAAATGGGAAGAGTTGATTATGAGGATTAAAGAAGCACAGAAGCATGGTTACAAACCTAAGTCATCTTCAAGGAAAGCATTGGTTAATGACATGAAGTATTATTTGAAGAATGCAAGAGATTATCAGATGAAGGATTTTAAGGGAAAGTCAGATGCCTTAATTGAAAAGGAATTTTATGAAACTTATGCTAAGCTTAATCCAAGAAAAGTTTCTGAAAAGAAGAGAAATCCAGAAGTTATGGGATCTGACAATATGAAAGCATCTGGGAGTGGAAGTGTTTCAAAGCCCATAGTATCTGATGTTGAAAAGGAGAAAGAAATTGTTGTTGAAGCTGAAGTTATGACTGAATCCTCTGCTGGTACAAAGAGATATAGAAGAAGAGTAAAGCAGGTGAGTAGAAAGAAGAGAAGAACTCAGTCAGTAGTGATGAGTGATTCTGAGAAAGAGGAGAAAGAAGATAGTGATTCAGAGAATGAAGAAGTGACTGCAGATGACATGAAAGGGGTTATGGATCTCACAGTTCATGAACCTCAAGAAGAGCCTGAGTTACTTAATGAAGTTCCTTTATCAATAAAATATCCAATCATTTCCTATTCACATGATGTTCTAAGTGATAGTCAAGTATGCTGGATAATTAAGAGATCAAATGGTTCAAGTGTGGGGTATATTAGTTTTTCTCAGATGCTGCACTACATGGATGGGGATGATATTACTCAACTCTGGAATCTTTATAAGAAGAATTATGGTGATATTCGACCAGAGGTGGTGTATGAGAGACTAAATTATTACTACTTGAAGAATATGTTTGAACCAGATGAGAGAAGTATTGAATGGAAGAAGTTATTAAGCTCCACAGTTCAGAAATGGTATTTATATCAATCTTGTGGAGTTCATCTCTTATCATGCATAGGTGTGACTGTGTATATGCTTGTGGAGAAGGATTATGTCATCAACAACAGTACATCTATTCTGTATCAAATGTTGCAGCCTGGTAAGTTGACATTACAAAGACCATTTGATGTAGATCATCAAGCATTTGAACTTATTGAGAAATATAAAAAGTTGCTTGAATCAAAGGTTTCAAAACAGTAAGGTGTTTGGAAGCATCCTCCTGGTGGTTATCTGGATTTAAGGAAACTTGATGATTTTTGAAGAAAAATATCAAGTTTAGGGGAGGATTGTTGGGTCTAAAATGCTGCTGATTCGAGAAACATAACTCTGCTGGATAGTTATGTGACTCTGCTGATTAGTGTATTAACTCTGCTGTTTTGATAACTCTGCTGTTTGGGATAATAGGCAAGTGTAACTCTGCTGCTAGCTCACGAAGACTCTGCTGCTAGAAGAATTACTCTGCTGCTTATTAGATATGTATAGTATGTTAAGGATAAGTATAGAAAAGATACGTATGAATATTTTTCTTGTATAGGAAGTCTTGTAAACCGACTAGGAATCCTTCTGCTATAAAAGGAGGTTCTAGGGTTAGGGTTAGATATCGATTATCTTAGCATACGTATTGTTTTACACTTCAAGGTTTCTTGTAACCCTATTGCTATTCAGAGCAATCGTATTAATATATTGAAGTGTTGTTTGATAATTCGTTTGTGTTTATTCTTCTTAAGATCAAGTATTAGTTTCCGCATAATATTTGATATACAACTCAAGATCAGTTTCTATACCAATTACCTTAGATTTATCTAAAGTAATTAATTAGATCGTGAAGCTCAACTGGGATCAACACATAAGCAATTTAACAAATTCCGAACTTCAATTTTAAGACTTAATGTGATTCATCACATTCCATAATAAATGATATCTTATTAATCTTCTAGGTTGGAGTCTAATTGAGTATATACTATCCATACTCAATTTTTTAACCTTGATATCTTTAGGAAGAATAGTAGATATAGTTATCTTAATCAAACAATATAACAAGAGTTTGATTTTCCTAAATGAACATACCATACACTTATGTATTTCATTAGGATTAATATTGTAAGTCAATCTTACAATATGTAAGATAAATATATTTTGTTATGGCTTACCTATTTACCAACTAAGTTAATTTAATGGTACAATAGATTTTCCAATCCAATTGCATGCTTTACAACATAAGTACTTATTGACTATGTCACTTCATGTCCATGTTTTAACTAGAAGACATAAACTTTATAATCCCAATATACGTTATAAATCATTGATCAACTCAATTACTTCTTGTATATCACTGGTATACAAACTGGATATCGTCACACCCAAAATGCGTGACTTTATGCATATAGTCACACACGTTTTTTTGGGTGTGTGTGACAAAAAGTCGCGCCACCGTAGGTATCATATGGTCACATTGTTTAGTTTGTGGCCGTTTTCATTGAAAAAGAGTGACCAAAACCCGAATATGTGTGACTAATTAGGCACAAGTTTTGTTGGATTCATCAGTATGTGTGACTATTTCCCATTCTATGGCCACTTGAAAATATAATAAATGTGACGTTTGTGATGATTTAGTCACACAGCGTGTGTTGTTTTTTTCGAGTTAGTCACATACAATTTAAAAAACAGTGGCCAAAAGTGTTAATAAGTGTGACCATATGCTGTTTAAAGTGAAGAAATGTGTATTTTGTGTGACTATTGATCATCTAATGGTCACATGAATTCTTAGTTTGTGTTGATCCCAGTTGAGCTTCACGATCTTATTAATTACTTTAGATATAAACCTAAAGCAATTGGTATAGAAACTGATCTTGAATTGTATATCAAATATTATGCGGAAATTAATACTTGATCTTAAGAAGAATTAAACACAAACGAATTATCAAACAACACTTCAATATATTAATACGATTGCTCGATAGCAATAGGGTTACAAAAAACCTTGAAGTGTAAAACAATAATGATGCGTATGTTAAACCTAACCCTAGATCCTCCTTTTATAGACTAAGGAGTCCTAGTCGGTTACAAAACTTTCTATACACGAAAAATATCTTTACGTATCTTTTCTATACTTATCCTTAACATACTATACATATCCAATAAGCAGCAGCATAATCTTTCTAGCAGCAGAGTCTTCGTGGCTAGCAGCAGAGTTATACTTAGCTTATTATTCCAACCATCAGATACCACCAAACAGCAGAGTAATAGACTAACAGCAGAGTTACTTAGTATCAGCAGAGTAACACTTAGCATATTTCACGAACAACAACATCTTTAGACCCAACAATTCTCCCCTAAACTTGATATTTTTCTCCAAAAATCATCAAGTTTCCTTTAAACCCAGCTAATCACCAGGAGGATGCTTTCAAACACTTACTGTTTTGAAGTCTTCTCTTGCAAAATCTTTTTATACTTCTCAATTAGCACACCTGCTTGATAATCTGATACAAATGGCCTTTATAACATTAACTTTCCTGGTTGCAACATATCAGTAAGAATATCAACATTGTTGTAGAAACGATAATCTTTCTCTATCAACATGTAAGTACCAAATCCAATATCTCCAATCAGTTCATGTACTCCACATGACTGATATAAGTACCACTTGACAACCTTCTTTGACCTTCTCAACTTTTCCCATTCAGTATACCTTGCATCAGGCTCAAACATGTTACTCAGCCAAAGATAATGTACTTTTTCAGGCACTGACTCTGGTTTCTTGTCATCATATCTTTCCTTGTAAAGTTTCCAGAGTTGCACAATATCATCCCTATCCATGTAATTTAACATCTGAGAGAATCTAACATACTTTTCACATGCAAAATTAGATCTCACAACTTCCCATTTTGCATCACAAACATCAAACACATCAGAAGAATAAGAGATAATTGGATACTTTGTTGATAAGGGGACGGCATTGATTATTTCAGGTTCTGGCTGTGGTTTATGAATTGTGAAGTCCATAATGGCTTTCATAGCATCAGCTTCTTCTTGTTTGTTCTTATAACTATCTTCAGTTGCAACTTTTCTTTTCTTTCTAGCTTTCATCTTACTTCTTTTACCAGTTCTCTTATAACCAATGACTTCCTTAATTTCTTCCCTCTCAACCTCCATAGTTTGCTTGTCACCTTGCTTCTCCAAATCACTTCCAGATGCTTTCAAAGAAACATGTGACTCTGGAGTCTTTGCTTTCTTCACATTATCAGATTCCATAACCTCTGGCTCTCTCTTCTTTCCAGTTTTGAAACCTTTTCTTGGGTTCAGCATAGCATAGGTTTCATAAAATTCCTTTGTAATTATGGCATCTGACTTTCCTTTGAAATCCCTCATCTGATAATTTCTTTATTAGGATGGGGAAAATATGTTCCCCCAATTTCATCTTCTTCACAACACAAAGGCAAAGCTAGGGTTGAAGAAGTATCGTCTGACCCTCTTCCATCTACTCCATCTTCTTTTGAAGACTCCAGCTTTGATGAAGAAACAGCATCATGGCCAAAATCCTTGACTTATTATCAAGGTTCTTGGGAAATAGATCCTCCTCGTCATCCCTTGACTGTCGAGCTCACAAGACAAATGGAGAAAGCTGTTGCCGCCTTTGGGGAGAGTGTCGATCTGCCTCATCCAAGGCCACGTACGGTGGTGCAGGCACTCCCTTGTCCTAGGGTGTCAGAAGCCATCAGGCGCAGGGGTGTCAAAGCCATGCCTGACTTTGTTGGGAAGGGAAAGGGAAAGCTTGATTAGGGATAGGTTTGTTTAGGTTATGCAATCTTGTGCCTCGTTATTTTTTGAACTATGGATGTAATGAAGCTTTATTTTGTACTCAGCTTTGTGATTAATGAATCTTGAAATATCCTTGCTTTACTTGTTGTGTACTCATGTATATCTGCAAAAGGTTAGTAGAAAACCACAAAAACACAAGCAAAGATTTCCCATAATACATATAGCCACATAAGACATCATAGCAGCAGAGTAGCATAGCAGCAGACAACATAACAGCAGACAATTCAAGAAATAACAAACTTTGACTTAACAACAGCACAAATCCTTACACAATTTTACAAAAACATACAGAGATAAGATGTTTAAAGATTAAAGATTTATCATGCCAATACTAGCAACTAAAAATTGAAATCTACCGACATCAAATCCTTTTGTAAGTAAATCAGCAACATTGTTGTCAGTATGTATTTTAACCACTTGAATTAACTTTTTCTCATAACAATCTCTAATAAAATGATGTCTTATCTCTATGTGTTTTGTTTTAGAGTGAAAAACAGGATTTTTAATAATACACATTGTGCTGTTGTTGTCAATGTAAATTTTGGTGTTCATGAAATTGTACCCATAATCCAGCAGTTGATTCTGAATCCAGAGCACTTGTCCACAGCAACTAGAAGCAGCCACGTATTCTGCTTCAGTTGTTGAATTAGCCACCACTGTTTGTTTCTTACATTGCCAAGAGATCAGCCTATGTCCAAGATACTGACAGCCTCCAGTGGTTGATTTTCTATCCAAACTTGCTCCAGCATAGTCACTATCAGAGTATGCCACTAAGTCAAAAGGTGAATCCTTAGGATACCAGAGGCCCAACCTAGGTTGACTCCTCAAATACCTAAAAATCCTCTTAACAGCATTCAAGTGAGAAACTTTTGGGGACACTTGAAATCTGGCACAAGCACACACTGCAAACATAATGTCTGGCCTTGAAGCAGTCAGATACATCAATGAACCAATCATTGATCTATAAAGATGAACATCAACCTCTTCCCCATCTTCATCCTTAAGCAAAGGTTTGTTGGTCTCTATTGTTGTCTTGGCAGGCTTCACATCTTTACACCCAAACTTCTTCAAAATATCAGCCACATACTTGTCTTGGCTAATAAAAATCCCATCTGCTTTCTGCTTGACTTGAAGTCCCAAAAAGAATGTGAGTTCTCCCATAGAACTCATCTCAAACCTGTTGTGCATAAGCTTCTCAAATTCTTCACATAACACCTTATTTGTAGACCCAAAAATGATATCATCTACATAAACCTGAACAAGTAGGATATCCTTTTTGTCTTTCTTAATGAACAATGTTTTGTCAATGGTTCCTCTGCAAAAACCATTGTTCAACAAATACTTGGATAAGGTGTCATACCAAGCTCTAGGAGCTTGATGTAGTCCATATAGTGCTTTCTCCACCTTATAAACACTATCAGGATACTAGGATCTTCAAAACCAGGTGGTTGCATCACATATACCTCTTCATCAATCTTTCCATACAAGAAAGCACTTTTCACATCCATTTGATACACAGGAAAATTCTTGTATGAGGCATATGCCAAGAATAGTCTGATAGCCTCAATTCTTGCAACTGGGGCAAATACCTCATCATAATCTATTCCTTCTTCCTGAGTGTATCCCTGAGCCACCAATCTAGCCTTGTTTCTGATAACAATGCCTCTTTCATCTCTTTTGCATCTGAACACCCATTTTGTACCAATTGCCCTTTTTCCATTGGGCAGATCAACTAATGTCCAGACTTCTTGAAGCTTGAACTGTAGCAATTCCTCTTGCATAGCTTCAACCCAGCTTTCATCTTTCATAGCCTTGTGAATGGTTTTGGGCTCCTCTTGAGATAAGAAACAGGCAAACATGCAATTTTGTAAATCCTTGTAGCTATTCCTCTTTTTAAGAGTTTGAGCAAACAATCCCTGATCAAGCAAATCACTCAAACCTTTTGATTTACTTCTGGTCTGTACAGTAGATTTAACATCACCAATAATCTGCTCCTTTGGATGATTCTTGTGGATTCTAGTTGTTGGAGTGGGACTAACAGGTATATCAGTCTCCAAATTGGATAAATCAGCTCCAGTACCAAAGACATCAACAATTTCATCATCAGTATCCACATACACTTCTTCTAATTCGGGCATCTCTTCAGAAGAATCATCATAAGAATCACCATCTTTATCAGCAGTAGAGTCTTTGGGCACAGCAGCAGAATTACCAAGCTTAGCAGCAGAGTGTTTTGGCCTAATAGCAGAGTGTTTTGGCCTAACAGCAGAGTGTTTTGGCATGGCAGCAGAGTTAAGAGAACTGCTGCTAGTTTTATTACCTTGTTGCCCATCAATTTCTGACTCTTCAATCCTTCGCTTATCACCATTCTTGTCATCATGAGAAGGCTGAACACATTCTTCTACATCATTCTTTGGAACTTCCTCATAAACATCATCATCCTGTGAACTCTTGCCCTCATTAGGTGTGAAAGGCTGATCAATGTTCCATCTTTCAATCAACACAAACTCTTTTGCAGATGCATTATCCTTAGCTTGTGTACCTGCAGTAGGGTTAGTTTGTGTACCTGCAGACATATTAGTTGTACCTGCAATGACTGGTTGATAATTCATACTTTTAGTTAGAGAATCAATATCAAACATCTAGTCAGGTCCTTTTCCATCAACATTAGGTGTGGTTTCTCTAATTGTAACATGTAAATTTTTCTCCACATGCCCAGTCCTTTGATTGAAAACTCTAAAAGCCTTACTATTAGTGGAGTATCCAACAAAGAAACCTATGTCTGCTTTCTCACTAAACTTGCCTAAGTGGTCAATGGTGTTCAAGATAGTAACAGGACACCCAAATGGTCTTAAGAAATCTATCAGGGGTTTCTTACCATGTAATAACTCATAAGGGGTCTTGTTATAAGGCTTAACTACCTTACTTCTATTTTGCACATAGCAAGCAGTGCTGACTACTTCAGCCCAAAAGGTAGTGGGTAACTTAGACTCTGACAACATGGTCCTAGCAGCCTCAATTAATGTTCTATTTCTCCTCTCAGCAACACCATTTTGCTGAGGAGTTCTAGCCACACTAAACTGTCTTGTTATACCCTTTTCCTCACAGAACTGATTCATCACTTGGTTCTTAAATTCAGTTCCATTGTCACATCTGATGACCTTAACTTTGTGATTAAATAGGTTTTCTATCCTTGTAATAAAAGCCTTAAGAATGCCAGGAGTCTCATCCTTAGTAGCTAAAAAGAATACCTAAGTAAATCTACTAAAATCATCAGTGACCACTAAGCCATACATCTTTTTGTTCAAGCTTTTCACATAAGTAGGTCCAAATAGGTCCATATGTAACATAAACAAGGGTTCAGAAATAGAGTTCACCACTTTGGACTTACAAGATGCTCTATGTTGCTTTCCCATCTGACAAGCAACACATATTTCAGGGTTTTCAAAGACCTTTGAAGGTAATCCTCTGACCAAATTCCCTTTCACCAACTTGTTGATAGCCTTGTAGTTCAAATGGCCAAGCCTTCTATGCCAAAGTTTAGATTCATCAATAGTGGCTTTGGCAAACAGACAAGTTAAATCTCTTTTGGAAATAATGTTCTTTATATCCACACTGTATATGTTGTCATTTCTAGGGACTTTAAGAAGTACTAATTTATCATCAGGTATCTTATAGTCGGGAGATAAGACAAGACACTCAGTATCTGTAAAAAGAACAAAATTCTTTCTGTCACACATTTGTGAGACACTAAAAAGATTAAACTTTAGACCATTTACCAAATACACTTTCTCAAATCCAATTTGCCAGTTCTGATGATGCCTTTTCCAACGAGTTTGCCTCCTTTAGGGTCATTCCCAAAGGCAACGTATCCACCATCCAAAGCTTCAAAGTTTTCCAAGTTGCTTTGGTCTCCAGTCATATGTGAAGAGCATCCACTATCAAAAATTCATTTATCCTTTAGCTCCTTTTGTAGATTGCCCTGCACAAAAAGTAAGAGAATTAGTTTCTCTTTGGGACCCAAGCCATTACTGACTTGGATCTGCCTTGTGCATCAAAGTAGTCAAATTTCTTCAACTGCATTGGTGCACTGCTGTGTCTGAGAACATGATCTATAACTTTAACTTTAGGTTTCCAGACCCAGCAAGCTGAGGCCTTAACAGCATAAAAATGGTTGCCCACAACAGTATCAGTAACAACTTTTGGCAAAGCAGCAAAGTCTGCCTTAGCAGGAGAGTCTGCCTTAGCAGCAGTGTCAACTATGTCCTTCTTTATGGGCCCTTCTGGTGCAATAGGTGAGATACTTCTAGAAGCACCATCTCTCATCAAAACTTCCTTGGGAACCATGTTTCTTTTGGGATGAGGGTGAGTCTTTCTAGCAAAGTTTCTATGGTTCACCCTTGTATGTTGGTTCCAGACTGGTTTTTGATAGTAGTAGCACTCATCTTGCAGATGTTCAAAACTACTACAACTATAACATGCCTTTTTAAGTAATTGAAAATCAGTACCTAATCTTTGTGAAACTAGGTTGTTCCAATTTCTCTGGTTTCCTCTAGGCAAATTATTAGTTCTCTTAGGATATACTCTAGGTGTGTTATCATACTCAGCCATTTTTCTAGAGATACTCCTACCTAGCTTAGGTTTAACAAACTCAACCTTCTTAGTCTTAGGCACTTTTGATTCAACAACAGGAGGAATTGCTTCCTCTTTGTTCTTAGGGGTTGAATCAAATTCCTCAACATCATCATCACTGTCAGACACCCAATCTTCAATAATGGGTGCATCAGTCCACTTTTTCTCTACCTTAGGTGACTCTATATTAGTTTCACCTACAGGTTTGTCCCCAGACTCAGGTATGAAAGACAATGTCCTAGTGGGAGGGGCATTGGCACTAAATTTCTTAGGTGGAGCAACAGCGTTGTATCCTATGCCACTACCTGTGTCTGCAAAATGTCTTCCTATTGGTTTACTGAGGATGTCAGTGGCA
This sequence comes from Artemisia tridentata subsp. tridentata, assembly GCA_021014915.2. Taxonomy (NCBI): domain Eukaryota; kingdom Viridiplantae; phylum Streptophyta; class Magnoliopsida; order Asterales; family Asteraceae; genus Artemisia; species Artemisia tridentata. The sequence goes on along the minus strand of CP139508.1, from coordinate 510,934,053 downwards.
AATTGTTGTTTTTCCACCCTAACAACATGTTTTTCAGTCTCACTTATAGCTGAATCTCTAGCCTGTTCAGCCTCTTCAAGTTTCCCCATTAGAACCTTAATCTCACAATCTTTCTTAATAAGCTCAATTTCTAAACTAGTGATCTTATCAAGATATTCAATTTCAGCCTTTTTATAAAATTCAAGCTTCTCTTCTACATTCTTTAAACCATATTGATAACTAAGATTGTCTAACTTAAGTTTTTCAATATCCATTCTAAGATCTCCATTGCTAGACTTAAGTACTTCTATTGTATCATGACATGATTTAAAAGAACAAGATGATTCATTGGATACCTCAGAGTCTGATCCAGAAGAAGAGTAGGCCATAAGAGCAAAGTGTTGTACTTGAGGTTCTTCTTCAGCTACCAATGCAAGATTAGGACCATCTTCAGTATGATCACACTAGTACAAAAACGACCTATGGTCACACATGGTCGATTTGGAACAGCCACACATTCAAATATTTGTGTGGCTGAAGGTAGGTAAATTGACAGCATTTACGAATTAGTCACACATGAGCATTTCGAATGTGTGACCATAAGAACTCTATTGCCACACAATCGACCCTTATGTGACTAAACGTAACTGGTGATTTTGTTCCAGATCATTTAGTCACATATGCATTTGGAACGTGTGACAAATACAAGTAACCTTGATGCCATATATGGTCACACTAAACTTATAGTCACATTTGCTTCTAATAGTATGACCAAATGCCATATACGGTCACACAAAACAGTTTGTCACACATTATTTAAGTGTAGCCAAAATCCAGTACATATAGTCACACTAAACAGTTTGTCACACATTATTTAAGTGTAGCCAAAACATGATTTGTGTGACTAAATGTTAACAAAGGCCACACAAAAACCAAATTCATGTGGCAAGTGGATGATCAATAGTCACACAAACTACACATTCCTTCACTTTAAATAGCATATGGTCACACTTATTAACACTTTTGGTCACTTGATGGTTAGTTGTATGTGACTAAACACATTCCCAAAAACATGCTTTGTGTGACTAAATGTTAGTAAAGGCCACACAAAAACCAAATTCATGTGGCAAGTGGATGATCAATAGTCACACATTTGAACAGTGTGACCAAATATCATATATAGTCACACTTTTGGTTTTATAGTTCAAATATTTTATAAACTGATTTTACAAAATTTCTCAAATTTTGATATTGGCTCACATATTTTCACTACTCCCGCTCACCTTTTTCCCCAAAAATCAAATTTACGTTTTCATTCTCCCTCAAATACTTGAAGTCACATATTTTTACCACTCCCGCCCACTATTTTCACTACTCCCACATTTATCTCATCCTCTTTCTCTCTTCTCTGCCCCAACCACAAACCATCATCTCAGGTATCTTCATGATTCTATAATCAAAACACAGAGGCGAGAGGCGAAACCTTACAGGGAAAGCATCGATTCGTTTTCCATCATCTCAGGTATCGTCATGATTCTATAATCAAAACACACAATTAGATTCAATCACAAAGAATCAAATCGTTTGTAAAAAAAGGAAAGAGATTGTACAGAGTGGTAATTAGGGTTAGGGTTTTGAATTTGCAGGGGTGGGTGAGGGGATTTTGTGATTCGACCTGGAAAAAAGTAACTGGTGTTTGTTTGTTTGAATTAAAAATTCAATTGAAGGTATTGACGGATTTTTTTTTTAAGGGGATGTTCTGTTTTAGTTTATATACTGGGCTCATGGCTTATCTGATTTCCACCTTATGTTTCATAAGCTCACTTTTTGTGGCTTATTTTGAAACTTTTCGGCTTATATAAGCTTATTATGTCATAATAAGCTTATATAAGGCTAAATGTTAGCTCCAACAGTAGGAATAGAATAGAGAAAGTTAGCTCCAACAGTAGGAATTCCAAGGAAGATTAACAAGTACATGAAAAATAGAAAAAGGAAATGGTTAAAATGGAATTTGGTTTAACGTTGAACATTGTAATGGTTGATATGCGACTTGGTTTAACATAGAACATTGTGTACGGTGTGGCTGTTAAGTGTGGCTTGTTTAATGATTGACAGAAGGAGTTGCTGGAACCTGCGCTTAAGGGGACGAACAATGTACTCACAGCGGCAAAGGAGCTTGGAGTGAAGCGTGTGGTTGTCACTTCATCTGTATCAGCCGTTGTACCTAGTCCTTCATGGCCTGCTGATATCCCCAAGAGTGAGGATTGCTGGACCGATGCTGAGTATTGCAAGCAAAATGAGGTCAGAGGCTCAATCATTTGCACTTGGTTTCAATATTTTTACTTTGTTGATAATCATACTTTTCTCTGGTATATTGTGTAACAAAAAGATTATTTGTAGACTTAACCACACTCCAATCGAATTTAACTATCTCCCATAACTTGATAAAGATTATTTAGCTTGTGTAGCTCTTAGAGATTTCAAACTTTTTGCAATAACGCGTGGCAACATATATGTTTGGATTGAGGTGTTTGGGTGGCGAAACAGAAGGGTTGGGCAACAGGTTGTTTAAGGGGATTAGGTTGATCCTCAAACACCTTATTGAATCGAATAAGCAACTGATATACTAAAGACGTATATAATAACTATTAGTAATAGTTTGGGCTACGTTCAAACCCTACAGGCACCAGTCTGGGCCAGCCTTCGCACGCCTAGCCCTCGGCGCAAACATCGTTGTAGGGCCGGGAAAGGGAGGGATTTTGTGAATTAGGTCCTGGGTTCCCCTGGTTCACAAGAAACAGTGAACACTGCCTGAGGTGCGATCCTGGGGGAAGGGTCACATCGAGTCCAAAATGGAACCCGGGTTAGGGTTGCTAGTCGAGCGAACCTTTTGTGAATTATCAGTAATAAATGATGATCCAACTCTTTGAATAAAGCAGTTTAGAAGGTTGTATACACCTGAGGACAAATTAGGCTACGTTTGACCTGCATCTTTTTGATACAGCATTTTTAGTTGTATGTGTTAGACATTTAGACCCATTGGAAATAAAAATGACAACGCATGTTTTACTGGATTTGTAGAAGACGGTGTTATTTGCACTTCTGGATTTTCATACTAATTTATGTGTATATAGTCATGTATTTAATAGTTGTATTGGATATGCAGGACTGCAACTAGTATCATATGCCGCAGTACATGTGCAAAAAGGAAGTTGGATGAATCAATTTTCATTGGAAATCGGCTTCAAGTCTCGTATGCACCACAATATGAGAGCCTCGATGATACCAAGGAGAAGTTAGAAGGCAGAAGAATAGAAGTTCTACGAAGACTTAACCGTAAGTCATCAAGCATCATTGTATTTTTATAAAAACTAATGTTTTCCTAGATGGAGGAGTTGACACTATGTTTGTCTTTGACTCTTGTCTCAGCTAGGAAATCCAGTGCAGTTTCTTCTAGCCACTCTACATCGCTTACAACTCCGTCTCAGATGAATGTCATATCCCATTCGTCAAATATTCAATAGAGGTTTACATATAGTTTTATTCAAGTATTGGAATTGGAATTAATGACTTATCGGAATTCAGCTTCTTCCAGTTATTGCGTATTAGCGTGCCTGCTGATGAACCTACTATCAAGTGGCATTGGTGATCAATAGGTTAGTGTCCATACTTAACTTGACATTGGGCTTGCTTTTTTGTGAAACTGCTGGTAAACTTCCTATGCGCGTGCATGGATGGCATATATGCCGTGATGTTTAAGTAAATTCTAGGATCTAAGCTCATCATGTATTAGAGTATTTCTCCAATTTTGTTTAAAGTGTTCACAGTTGTTGAAGGTTAATCTACACTAGTAATTATTAACGCTAACAATCTTTTTGGTATTATTTTGGTTCTTCCATGTCGGCCTTGAAGATTCTTTCACACTCCAGTGGTAAGCTAGGATAGTCTTTTGTCATTCGAGAAGTCATGACAGTATTTAAAAGGAACTTATTTGCACTGTAATAGTCTTGAAAAGTGTTATAACTCCATTAGAATTTCCAGATGATAGCTTTAAGTCCCACAGTTGGATCAACCTTTTTGAGACGGTTTGTTGTGTTTTTGCAGGGCAAAGTATGGGATTGATGAGATGTGCAGAGATCAGTGGAATTGGGCAAGACAGAAACCGTGGGGATACCAGAAGCCGCCAACCAAGTAACACTTCTGTTGTTAACAAGTTACTCAGCTATTTGATGAATGGTACCGGATATATGAATTGCCTGGTGTGAACGATCAACTGTCTGCTCGTTTTGTTCTACTACTGCTTGTGTATTAGTTACAACTGTTAGTTATAAGTTAGTACTATTGGTTCATATAGTTAGTACTGCTTATATGATATGTATCAGTTATATACATTCCAATTTTATTGTATTTGAATTTGTTTTGATATATATTTTAATTTGTTTTGACATATATTGATTTCTTAAATGTGACTAAAAGATGTATATAGTCACACTTATTAACACTTTTGGTCATTGTATGTGACTAAATACCTAAAAGAAAAATGCTTTGTGTGACTAAATGTAACAAAAGGCCACACAAAAATAAAATTCATGTGGCCATTGGATGATCAATAGTCACACAAAACACACATTTCTTCACTTTAAACACCATATGGTCACACTTATTCACACTTTTGGCCACTTTATGATTTATTGTATGTGACTAAATACCCAAAAGAAAAATGCTTTGTGTGACTAAATGTAACAAAAGGCCACACAAAAATAAAATTCATGTGGCCATTGGATGATCAATAGTCACACAAAACACACATTTCTTCACTTTAAACACCATATGGTCACACTTATTCACACTTTTGGCCACTTTATGATTTATTGTATGTGACTAAATACCCAAAAGAAAAATGCTTTGTGTGACTAAATGTAACAAAAGGCCACACAAATATAACAATTCATGTGGCCATTGGATGATCAATAGTCACACAAACCACACATTTCTTCACTTTAAAGAACATATGGTCACACTTATTCACATTTTTTGCCACTTTATGATTAATTGTATGTGACTAAATACCCAAAAGAAACATGATTTGTGTGACTAAATGGTACAAAAGGCCACACAAAAACCAAATTTATGTGGCAATTGGATGATCTATAGTCACACAAACCATACATTTCTTCACTTTCAACAACATATGGTCACACTTATTAACACTTTTGGCCACTTTATGGTTAATTGTATGTGACTAAATATACAAAAAGAAAATGCTTCGTGTGACTATAAGAGTTTTTGGTCACACAAAGCTGATTAATCCAACTAAAATTGTACCTATTTAGTCACACATTTTAATGTTTTGGTTACTCTTTTGTAAGTGAGACTAAAAAGAACCAAAACATGTGACCGTAGGTACCCTATGGTCACACCACCTTTAGTCACACACACGAAAAAAACCATGTGTGACTATATGTATATCGTCACACATATTTGGTGTAACCAATTCCACTTTTTGTTCTAGTGTGATCACTCCAGTCAAACTCTCCAAACCCATCACACGACACCATAGCAGCAGCAGCATTAGGATTTGACTCTTCAACATCAACCTTCTTGATATTCTCATTGTTTCTTTTGGGTGCTCTGCATTCTCTTGCAAAGTGTCCCTTCTTATGACAGTTATAACATTCAGCTTTTGATTTGTCAAATCCCAAATTATTGTTTCTTCTGAACTTCAGTTCTTTTAAGAAACCTTCTTGCCCTCATAGTTAGCATTGCAAACTGCCATTGCATATCAATCTCTTCAACATCATCAGGATCAAGTTCATCCAGATCTTGAGGCATAACTGCAATACTTGAGGTAAGTTCAACCAAATAAGCACAAATAGCAGCATCACTAATGGTGTTTGTATTGGTAGAGTCAGCAGCAGAGACATGTGAACCAGCAGCAGGAATGAAAGTACCAGCAACAGAGTGTTGTTCTTGATGATTACCAGAACTCTTGTTGCTTGAGGATACAAAAGCAAGATTGTTTGTGGTAGAAGATGAACTTGACAATCCCTTGACTTCAGATTCATATACTTTCAAGTTGTTATACAGATCATCCAATGTCATCTTTTCAAAATCTTCCTTGTGCCTCAAAATCACTGTATGAGTGTTCCATTCAGGTGATAGACTTCTCAGAAATATTAGATTGATATCTTCTTGAGGTACATCAATCTTCAATAAAGCCATCTAACTGGTCAGTTTATGAAGTCTATCATAAGTTCCATCAATGTTCTCAGAACTCAAAGTAGTAAAAGTTTCAAACTGATGCTTCATTAGGTTCTTTCTTGATTTCTTGGTAGCTTCATTCCCACCAAATCGAAGTTCAATAGCCTCCCATAACTCCTTAGCAGACTCAATATGATTAAAACTTAGTTGATAATCATTAGGTATTCCCATCATGAGAATACTGTAAGCCTTGACCTCCAATCTTCTCTGTGCTTTCTCCTCACTTGTCTTGAGAGTCAAGACTGATCCAGTAGCAGTCTTAGTTGGCTGACTGTCGCCATATAAAAAAACTTCCCAAAGTGAGTAATCAACCATTCTCATGTATTGTTGAATTCTCATCTTCCAGATCTCGTATTCTCCAGTCTTGAGCATGGGGACTCTTGATGCAGTAACCATGTGTGTTGAATCGGATTCCATTGCTTACTTTGATGATTAACAAATCTTGTATTCAGAAATTCTTCTTTGTACCAGTTTCTAGATCACAAGCTCTGATACCACTTGTTGATCCCAGTTGAGCTTCACGATCTTATTAATTACTTTAGATATAAACCTAAAGCAATTGGTATAGAAACTGATCTTGAATTGTATATCAAATATTATGCGGAAATTAATACTTGATCTTAAGAAGAATTAAACACAAACGAATTATCAAACAACACTTCAATATATTAATACGATTGCTCGATAGCAATAGGGTTACAAAAAACCTTGAAATGTAAAACAATAATGATGCGTATGTTAAACCTAACCCTAGATCCTCCTTTTATAGACTAAGGAGTCCTAGTCGGTTACAAAACTTTCTATACACGAAAAATATCTTTACGTATCTTTTCTATACTTATCCTTAACATACTATACATATCCAATAAGCAGCAGCATAATCTTTCTAGCAGCAGAGTCTTCGTGGCTAGCAGCAGAGTTATAGTTAAATTATTATTCCAACCATCAGATATCACCAAACAGCAGAGTAATAGACTAACAGCAGAGTTTCTTAGTATCAGCAGAGTAACACTTAGCATATTTCACGAACAGCAGCATCTTTAGACCCAACAGTTTGTGTGGCCTTTGGTAATATTTAGTCACACAAAGCATGTTTGTTTTGGGTATATATGATGTTTTAAGTGAAGAAATGTGTATTTTATGTGACTATTGATCATCCAATGGTCACATGAATTCTTAGTTTGTATGGCCTTTTGTAATATTTAGTCACACAAAGCATGTTTGTTTTGGGTATTTAGTCACATACAATTAAACATAAAGTGGCCAAAAGTGTTAATAAGTGTGACCATATCTTGTTTTAAGTGAAGAAATGTGTATTTTTTATGACTATTGATCATCTAATGGCCACATGAATATTATGTTTGTGTGGCCTTTTGTAATATTTAGTCACACAAAGCATGTTTGTTTTGGTTATTTAGTCACATACAATTAAGCATAAAGTGGCCAAAAGTGTTGATAAGTGTGACCATATGCTGTTTAAAGTGAAGAAATTTGTATTTTGTGTGACTATTGATCATCCAATGGCCACTTGAATTTTATGTTTTTGTGGCCTTTTGTAATATTTAGTCACACAAAGCATGCTTGTTTTGGGTATTTAGTCACATACAATTAAGCATAAAGTGGCCAAATGTGTTAATAAGTGTGACCATATGCTGTTTAAAGTGAAGAAATGTGTATTTTGCGTGACTATTGTTCATCCAATGGTCACATGAATTTTTAGTTTGTGTGGCCTTTGGTACTATTTAGTCACACATCGAATTAAACAAAGAGTGACCAATAATGTTGGAGCAGAGTTGCTACTGCTAGTACTAAGGTAGTCCTGCTGAAGCAGAGTTACTACTGCTAGTACTATGCTAGTGCTGCTGGAATGAGTATATATATTACATATATAACAATATTAAAAACCACAAGAAATTTCAAATTGAATTAAACTCGAATGTATATAACTGGATAGAATATACAATTGTAATGTCGTACTTAATTAATCAAATATCTAAAGACTTTTGAACAACCTTCACCCCCTTAGCAGTTTGCCTTAAGTCGTTAGCAGATATATATTGTTTCTTCGCTGGTGCCTGTGGTACACATTTAGTCACTTGGTTTGTTGGTGTAACCTGTAGTAACAAAAGGCGCTTCTATTAAACATTGAATTACTCATGAATAATTATATATATGTAGGTTGAAAAACACATGTACGTACCACCTCTTCAAAAATAACTTGATCCTTTGGCCATGCAACGAAACTACCTTCAACATTCTTAACTGTTTTTAACCCATTATTTGCTACGTCCGGTATGCATGCTGCATCAACTAACGATTCATCAATAGACACTTTGTAGCAATCACTTGGGAGTGGTCGGCTATGCAGCACTTGCTTTCCATGAGACTGGTATACGGTACCCAAAGCAAAAACATTTGTTTACTTTATAATCCACAGTTTGCACTTAAGTGTCTACAAAAAAAGAATTTTTATGTATATATCAGAAATTATTTAAACAAAAGAATAACAAGAAACATGTTGAAATACATACTGTTGGCAGTGCTTGTGTTAGAGAACATCTTGTTGCGATTGGGAATCCGGAGACCCGTTTCGTCGCTTCTTTGGCTTTGGCTTTATTGGGTCCGACAGTTTTAGCAAGTTCCTATATGTATATATAAAACACGTTACATTATTTAAACAAAAGAGTAACAAGAAACATGTTGAAATACATACTGTTGGCAGTGGTTGTGTTGGAGATGACACATTTTGTAGCGATTGGGAATCTGGAGACCCGTTTCGTCGTGACTTAAGGTTATGCTTAGGCCTGACAGTTTTAGCAGCAGGTTCCTATACGTATATATAAAACACGGTACATTAGTCGATCACGTATGTAAAATTCAAAAATCAAAGGGCGATCTTTTATTACTATACTTACCATTGTTTCCGTTACCTTTTTAGAAGTTTCAAGGCCATTGGATTTCTCCTCAATTCCCGCATCTTTAGGACTTACAACACCACTTGTCTGATTGCCATTGGAGTCACCTGCAATATTGTCAATGGCCATTGGAGTCACCTGCAATATAAATTAAGAAATACGGTCACTCATCAGTTTATGTTCAATGCCTAGTATCATTAGCATCATTGGTGTTAGCATTAGAAAATGAAATTGTTAACAACGTAAAAAAGCTGTTAATGTATATCCTACACCCCTAAACCATCTTAGTTTTGCCTTTCCCATGGCTGCTAATGGCTTGAATAGGTTCCACTTCCCAAGTTTCAGTACTTGCATCAGAATGTTGCTCTGGATAATACCAAGCAAGGAGGCCAGGAAGGATGTTGAGAGCACCGTCATTTGATTCTGAACTGCTTGAATCAGAAGAAATTTGTATGACATCTACAAATAACAACTTACAACTGTTAGATCAGTTTTATTGATTCAAATGTTAAACTATATCACAATCAAAGAAAAACCTTTTGATGGTTTACCAATGCAGAAGAATCCATTGTACTGTGTTCTACAATTTTGGTCAAGCACAAACAAGTCTGCTAGGTACCCTCATTACTGGCCAATCACAAACTAGGCACATTCCAATGCTCTCATTGATTTAGACCTCTCAGTGTACTCACAAACAGGCAACAAAAAATACTCAGACACAAAACAAATAATTAGACATAGCATAACAACCATTATAAAATACAAAACAACCCCATTTTACAATAGAATCGATCGGTGACAACCACTAACATCACCATTTATAGATCACAAGCCTGTTACTAATTATTGTACAATGAATCATCAACTGATATGTGAAAACATTAAAAAACATACCTTTTTTGTCATTTGGATTCATTGTTTGCGTGTTTTTGTTTGCCACGTCTGTCTTTCAAACTATTACCATTAGCTAAATTAAAAGACAGAGATGAAATGAAAGGTGGCCCAGGATCCTACTGTTGCCCGTGAGAATCCGCCGTGGGAATAAGAAGAATGTGTGTTTTGATTAGGGTTTATTGATTTTTGCGTGTGTTTATTTGATCGGATAAAGGGATTAATTGCCCCTTTAATTACCGGAAGATCAAGTGGTGGTTGGGTTTATAATTAAGGCGTGGCAATTGATGTGTAAAAAAAATAATAGTTAAAAAAAAATTTTTAAAAAAAAAAAAAAAAAAAAAAATAATAATAATAATAATAATAATAATAATAATAATAATAATAATAATAATAATAATAATAATAATAATAATAAATAAGTTCAAAAACCAACTATAGCCGGTAACTAGGGATGACAACGGTTCGGATTCGTGGCGGGTATTAGTGTACCCCGTGCCCGAACCCGTTTATAATATACCCGTACCCGCCCCATATCCCACCGAATACCCGATTAATATTATCCATCGGTTTTTCGGGTTTCCCTGCGGGTATCAGTTATCCGTAGTTGAATATTATATGGACAAAATTAGCGGTATTAAGATTAAGTCACGCTAAAATCCACACGACAAAACAAAAGAAAATACTCTAACCACTCCCAACAATAACTCAACTTTAAACTTTAACACTGCCACATCAGCTTTAACACACTCACACCCTTAACTGAGCTTTAGTTATACACAAGATGTTTAACGAATGAGCCGAGATGATATATGGTTATACACGTGATGTTTACAGCCGAGATGATATGGTTGTACACGAGATGTTTAACGAATGAGCCGAGATGATATGGTTTTACACGAGATGTTTAACGAATGAGCCGAGATGATATGGTTATACACGAGATGTTTAACGAATGAGCCGAGATGATAAGTACATGATCAACACACCCAACAATAACTTACGCAACCTTTCGACCGTGTTTCATTATTTCTTAAAAGAGTTTCTAGACCGACCCAGATAGCTGGATGGTCTTGAGGCAACTCACGCAACCTTTCGACCTCTGGAGCACGATTATGCATCTGTAGCATAATACGAGTTATCTCACCTAGCAAATTGTTAATTAATCAATTTGAGTTCTTTTTCTTGTTCGTTGCGTAATCGGGTGAGGATATATAGCCTTTTGCACCTCTGCTAGTTAATTCGTTAGCCACAGTGTTTGTGCTAAATAGGGATGGAAACGGTTCGAGTTCATGGCGGGTTTTAGTGTACCCGTAACCGAACCTGTTTATAATATACCCGTACCCGCCCCATATCCCACCGAATACCCGATTAATATTATCCATCGGTTTTTCGGCAGGTTTCCCCGCGGGTATCAGTTATCCGTAGTTGAATATTATATGGACAAAATTGGTGGTATTAAGATTAAGTCACGCTAAAATCCACACGACAAAACAAAAGAAAATACTCTAACCACTCCCAACAATAACTCAGCTTTAAACTTTAACACACTCCCCGTCAGCTTTAACACACTCACACCCTTAACTGAGCTTTAGTTATACACAAGATGTTTAACGAATGAGCCGAGATGATATATGGTTATACACGAGATGTTTAACGAATGAGCCGAGATGATATGGTTGTATACGAGATGTTTAGCGAATGAGCCGAGATGATATGTATAATTGTACATGATCAACACACCCAACAATAACTCACGCAACCTTTCGACCCTGTTTCATCATTTCTTAAAAGAGTTTATAGACCGACCCTGATAGACGAAGTGTTGTGAAAGTGGCTTTGATAGTGGAAAGCCGTTAAACTAGCCGTTGGAGGCTATTTTAAAAATCAGATTGAAAGTAAAAGTAACCGTGAGTATTATTCAAATTCAAACGTAAAGTAACAGTACAACATATTAAGAGTATGTGTAGTGGTGCGTAAGAGAGGGTGGGGGGTTGTTTGACATGTGGCATATGGGGCTGTGTAGGGCTTTGTTGAAAAAGTGGTGTAATGGCAGGTGGGGCGTTGTTTGACACGTGGCACTCATTTTCTATTCTTTTCTTTTTTTCTTTTTTTTTAATCACTAAATATTACATTTTTAATTAAACAATTAAAATAAAAAAAGTTTCAGATTCAAAATAAAAAAAGTGGGCGGGATATATTTCAAATTTCAAATTCAAATTCAAATTTCACATTCTAAGACATTTTTAATCACTATAAATATACTTGCTTCTCAAACACATATCACACACAAACACATTCAAAATCCAAACTATTCAAATTCAAGATCCAAAGTTCTCAAATTCAAAATGTCTTCCAAAAAAGATTTCGGGCAACAATTTCCATCTCCACCTCGCCCAAAGTATTTTGGACAACAATTCCCTAGTCCACCCCATGAACAAACCTTTCCGGTTTTCAGCCCACCCCATGAAAAAACCTCTCCGGTTTTCAGCCCACCCCATGAATTTCCATATCCATCTCCACCGGTTAACAATCCACCAGAAAATCCGTTTGGGTTAACAGAGGAACAAATCCGACAAGATGAAGCAGATTGGAAAGTCTTCCTGGAAATGGAAGCACTTGAAAGAGAAGAGGAAGCTGCTCGTTTGGAGCAGCAAGCCAGGGAGTATGCAGAACGTAGGGCGAACTGGGAAAGTGGTTTTTTCCCACCCGAATCCTCTGAAGATGGTTGGCCAGATTCAGATGATAGCTTCTTTTAATTTCGTTCCTTGTTTACGTTTATAATTTCGTTCGTTGTTTACGTTAATTGTTCATTGTTTTTTCAAGTGGCTGTTTAATGTAGGTTCAATTTTATGTTTTAATGTATTCTATTTGATGTTTAATGTAGGTTCAATTTTACAAGTTTTATTAACTTTACATCTCAAACAACTACACATTCTCTAAAAAAAATAAAAACAAATCAAAACTACACATTCTCAAATTACATTAAACATTAAGTTAAAACACAAATTACATTAAACATCATTAATAGAAAATATCAATTACCCTAATGAAAAAGTCAATTAGTCAATCCAACACCGTACCAAACACACTTCTAAATCAACTACACACTTCTAAACCAAATCCGATCAAAATTATCCGATTGTTTTGGCGCCTTTCGATGGTCCCTCTTCCCGCCTAAAGTATTGGGAACCGTTCGTATACCTCACAAGCCTATTTATACAACTCGACATAATCAACCGTTCATATACAACTCCTTTTGATATTTTCATTAGAAACTAAATTCCAAATTTCAATGGCTGAATCCTCATCTACTCCTTCTGACAACAAAAGAAAACGCCCTAGGGAGGATTCTCCTCCACCAATTATGCCTGAAAAATATAAAATATATGGCATAACCTAAGAAACTTGGGAGAAATGTAGTGATGGCCAGTTGGGTACTGAAAACGCAATGATAAGAATTTACAACAAGCGTATAAACATGTTTAAAACAAGGAACAAGAAAGCTTTACAGGCCATTGAGGAGAATCAGAAGAGCATTGAGGAGCATCAGAAGAGCATTGAGGAGCATCATAAGAGCATTGAGGAGAATAACAAAAAAATTGAAGAAGCAAGAAAGGAAATAGTTGAAATTTACAAAGGGGTTCAAGCTAGTAAATATATCTCTTAATGTATCCTTTGTTTATATATTTTGCTTATATATGTAAATGTACTAATTTTCACTTGGTTTAATATATGAACGGAGTTATTATTACAAGTTTATGATATTTTAATGCACTTATTATCATTGTACTGCTAGGCAAACAATTGTACTGCTAGCGAAATGTTGTACTGCTGGGTATCCGTTTTTACTTAAAGGGTGTAAATCCCCAATTGCGTCACACAATCACATTCATGCACACATTACTCTCTCTCTTCCACTCCCTAATCGAATTTTAATCGTCATATTGCAAAACCCCCAAATCAAATCATAATGTCGAACCTAATTTTTACAGAACCTCATAATAATGTTGCCTTTTTAGAAAAATCCAGCAAGACTGAAGATTTTACTGAGATCATTGATTTCCTTAATGCAAGCTATATTAAGTTTGCATTAACAGTAAAACCTACTATATATACTTCTAACATTAACCATTTTTAGTCGTCTGCTGAGGTCATAACTATTAATGGGGAAGCACAAATCCATGCCCTTGTAGATGGGCAAAGGATTATCATTACAGAGGCGTCTATTCGAAGAGATCTTCTCCTAGATGATGCAAACGGAGTTGAGAATCTTCCAAATCCTACAATCTTTGAAAAACTTTCACTGATGGGCTATGAGAGAAATACAGATGCTTTAAAGTTTCAAAAAGGTAATTTTTCTCCTCAGTGGAAATTCTTAATTCATACTGACTTAGTGTGTCTAAGTCCAAAGACCATTGCGTGGAATGAATTTAGCAGTAATTTAGCTTCTGCTATAATTTGTTTGGCTGAAAATAGTCAAATATTAAATTTTTCAAAATTAATTTTTGATAGTATGGTTAAGAACTTGGATAGTTCTTCAGCTAAATATTTTATATATCCAAGGTTTTTGCAACTCTTTTTGGACAACCAATTTAAAAAAAAAAGTCACAAAAATGTTTATCCCACTCCCTGCCTTACCAAAAAGGTTTTTGCTAATATGAGGAGGGCTGGAAAAGATTTTTCAGGGAAAGTGGCACCTTTGTTTCCAACAATTGTGGCACTAGCCCAAACCGTGGCACTAGCCCAAACCCAAATCGGTGAAGGTTTAGCAATCCCAGCTGGAACTGATTCAGGTGAAGGTCCCAGTCAAATGGAAACAATGGGGGGTTCGGATGTTCATCCTAGGGGTGAGACTGATTCAGGTGAAGGTCCTAGTCACATGCAACTTTTGAATGAATTGAAGGATACCTGTACCAAGCTGTCTGCACAAATTGGTGATCTGCAAACAAAAGCTGATTCCCAAGATGGAGTCATCAAAGCTCAAGGTGGGCAGATAAAGGCTTTGAAGAGAAGGGTTAGGTATTTAGAAGGAGTCAAAGGATCAAGAATTCCCAAACAAAAGGTTAAATCTTCTGAAGCTTCTAAGGATGCTCCCAAACAGGGGGGGGGGGGGAATGAAGGCAAAGTTTCAGGGGAGGATAAAGAGGGTGAAAGTATCGGTGAAGAGAGTGAACCAATGGAATTTTTAGTTGCTTATAACCAATGGAATGAAGTGGTGATGGATAGTCTTTTGGGCAAGGTTACAACTGTTGATATTGCTGCTAGTGGTCTAGTTATTACTGAGACTGAAGTTAGTATTGCTGCTACTCAAGGTGATGATGATATGACTATGGATCAAGTATTAACAAAGATGAGGAGTGCAAAACCTAAGGCAAAAGGAGTTGTCATTAGAGAGCCAGTATCAGTACCAAAAACACCATCAACAACTATTTCACCATTAGAAAAGAAAAAAGAGAAAATAAGTTCAAAGAGAGCGGGTGAACAGTTGGAAAGAGAAACCAGTAAAAAGAGAAACCAAGAACAAACTGAGCAAGCTGTTGCTAAAGAACAAATGCATGCTCACCCTGAACTTGCAGTTGTTTCTGTAGGAGAAGCCATGGATGCACAACCTTTAAGTGCCAAACAACCCATTGTTGATTATAAGTCTGGATCTCTTGGGGAAACATTTTATTAGGATATTAAGAGGCATGATGGTTCTTCTAGAAGGTTTGTAAGCTTTCTTCACATGGTTCATAATTTTGATAGACGAGATATGATAGCTTTATGGAAATTACTCAAACAAAGATTTCGTACTAAGACACCAGAACAAGCTTATGATAGAGAAGTCTGGAATTACTTGAAGGTAATGTTTGAACCAAATCCTGAGGATGAATGTTGGAGAAGACTAAAGCACAATACTGTTAAAGAATGGAAAATGTTTCAACAATGTGGAGTACATGCTTTAACTGTAAATGAGTTGGTGATCTACATGCTTGTAGAAAAGGATTACCCTTTAAAGTTTCACAAAGACATTCTACATCAGATGTTGTGTGGGAAGAAAATACTCAAGCTTTAGCTTGAGTATGATGACACGGCATATGAACTGCTCAGGAAGATGGAACAGTATCTAGGACCCAAGGACAAGAAATAGAATTAGACTGCTAGAGTTAGATTTTAGAATGCTAGAATGTATAGTTATTAATGCTAATGAAATAACATATTAATTATACAACATATCAGTTAAATTACATTTACACAGAAAGACAACATAGCATTTCTTGCAGGTGATTCACTTGGTTAATTGACTAGCAGGTGAATCACTTGTTGACGTGCAGATTCTTCACTTGGTTTTTGAGTTGCAGGTTCCTCACTTGGTGCTTGACTTGGGCATACTCCACTTGCTGTTTGAGTTGCAGTTTGTTTACTTTCTTCATCACCACTGCCCAAGTAAGCACCAACTCTTGTAGATGCATTAATATGTAAGCCAATTACATATCCACTATACTATCTGTTGTAGTTGTCTTTTCCCTTGTAACACGGCCACCTTACCAGTATAATTAGATGGGGTTTCCCTTCTTTCAAGCCACACTGGACAAACATACCACCTGAAATCCGTATAAGGGGGACGCCGTGCAAAAAAGGTCAATCCAGCCTTGTTTTCACTTTCAACCCAACAGTCAATGTAGACCATTTGACAACCATTTTGTGCATCCATGGTGAAAAGCAATTGATATGATAAAGAGTTGATGATAACTGGGGTATTATATAATGCAGGAAAAAAAATGATACAATTAATGTGGTTGTTGAACAACTAGCTAGATAGGATTAGAAGACAACATAAATGCTTACAATGGAGCCAAAACATTGAGATTTTGAAATTTTTGACTATAGTCACATGAATATTTCACAATGTGACTATTTTGAATGTATTGGTCACATATAATACCCTTATAATGTGGCCATAAACATAATTTAGACACACATTTGTGGTATGGTGTGACTATTGTATAGCCTATAGTCACATGATTGTGCTACAATTAAATGTGACCATACACATTAGGAATTGGCAGACAAACACACACTTAACTTTAGACACGCATATTAACTTATGTGACCATTTGTATCGAATTATGGTCACACTTAATCATGTATGCCTATGGTTTAGTGTGACCATATATGACATTTGGTCACACTGATCAAGTGTGTGACATATATTTGTCACTTTTAAATGCATATCGTGACTATGCTTCAACCTTACTTTTTAGTTGTCACACATTTCAAATTCATATGTGGCTAAATTTTCAACAAAAAACTAGCAGTCATGCTTAAATAATGTGTGACAAACTTGAGTATATGATTTAGCTACATACACAATTACTTCGTGTGACCATATATGGATTTTGGTCACACTTTTCAATTGCGTGACATATATTTGTCACATATGTATATATATAGTGTGACTAATGTTTCAACCGTATTTGTATCCGTCACACGTCCCAAATTATAAGTGACTAAAAAACCAAAATTTTTTTTACCAGATACGTATAGTCACGAAAATATTCAAATGTGTGGCTGTAGCCTCAGATGTAATTCCGAAATGGTCACACAAGTCGGATCTAGTGTGGCTGTTTCTTTTATTCTGGTACATTTAGTCACATAAAAAAGCGACTGTGTGGTTGTTTGAAAAACAGCATGTGTGACTAAATCTCATTTTTGTACTAGTGTATGTCTTAATAAAAAAACATAACAAGTTAACGTCTTACATTATTATAAGTCTTATAGCAATAAAAGACTTCATATTTATATCTTTTCAATATAAACATGTATAACTAAAGTAATCATGAACACCACAATTTGGTTTCAATATCTTGTTTCAAGTTAATTTATTATTTCATATATTTATGTCATTCCACGAATACATAAACATTCAAATTTTGAAGTAGTCTTATTATCATATTGACACTTGTTCTAATAATTTTCTAATTATAGAAACTTGTAAATTAACATGGTTTCATCACATCAGCTTTGGCTGCTAGTAATGAAAGTATGTAATTTACCTTGTCACTAACATCTAGTATCACTACTAGAAAAAATGCCTTTAATGACACCGATTTGGTGTCATAAAAGGGGTCAGATGACACGCTTTTTGGTGTCATAAATCGAGACGTCATAAAGCTTTATGACAAGCATTTCGCGCGTCATGAATTTATGACACGCTTTTATGACACCCTTTTACGACAAACTTTTATGACACTATTTTATGACCCCTTTTTTGCGTGTCATGGTTCAAAAAAAATTTTTTTAAATAATTTTTATAAAATTAATAATATCCCCACATTAAATAACAGATAATCTCATAATACAAATAAATACACAAATAGCAAAAAAGCGCATTTCATATATATCAAAACAATGCGTTTCATACAACTACAAGTTATTTTCAAATTCTAAAATTGTAGAAACATATATGGGTGATATACAGGTAAATGTGTAGAACATATATAGCTACATAGAATGTGTTTGCTATTTGGCATCAAGGAGCAGCAGCCAACCTTCTTCAAGTAAGATGAAACTTCCTTAACAATTTCATCATATCTAGCCTTGGAGTACTTCGGAGTGGTTGCATCCATCTATAAAAAATAAAATGGCAAATCAGCATTTTATGCAAGAATAGCAGTAGACTTTAACTAATTAAAATGCCATATAGGTAAACTGTCCATATAGGTACCTCTAACTAATTAAAATGCCTCTGGACTAATGAATCGGAAATTTACTTTTTTCTGCACATTATCCTTCTTCACTGCCGATGCAAAAGTAACCTTAGGTTCTTGCTTATCACCATTCGCCCCATCACTAGCACCCAATGGATCAATTGTTTTTCCAGATTTCAAACCCGCAACATCAGAAGCTTGAGGTACATCATCCACCTTAGTAACAGGCGGAACACCAGACTCAACATTAGAACTAGAAAAAAACTCAGCAGGTGAAGACACCCTAATCGCCGGGCCACCACTCATACTCTTAAGTTTATTCAAACGATCACGTAACAAATCTAAATTAACAAAACTATCTCTCATTCATCAATAACAGAAACACCAAAAAACGAACAACTAACCCAAATCGTAGATACTGCAAATAACACAATGGAGACCGGAATAAAATAGGAATTAAACCACCGTCTACAGATAAGTATACGCAGCAAACGATGAGCAATCAATCCAAAAAACAAGCACGGCAGTAACAAATAGAACAACTGCTATTTAACACCGACCCACTAATGAGAGAGATCGGATTAATTAATTCAATAATATGAAGATGCAAAAAGAACGATGATGAAGATCTTATATATATATATATATATATATATATATATATATATATATATATATATATATATATATATGATGAAGCGAAAAGTGTACCGCTTTTAGGGGGTCATTTAAGCCCTAAATCGTATTTATTTGATCAAATATTGCCCTAAATCGTTCCTTTTGTCATTTTAGGTACTTTGGAGAAGAAATCTGGAAAAGGAAGCATTTTGGACGTTTTTGGAGCATAAAAGTGAAGAAAACGACAAAGTCTCAAAATCGGCTGGAAAAGTACCTTTGACGGCGTCAAGGATTGCTCCTGACGGCGTCATGGCTTGGCAAAAGAGGTGGATATGAAAAATACACGTGACGCGCCAGTGAGTTTTACATCAGAATTCTGACGGCGTCACCCTTTAAGGTGATCAAGGCCATCACGGTTTAAGCTAAAGAGAGACGGCGTCAAGCCTTATTCTGACGGCGTCAGCCCTTGATAAGCCAGAGCGGATTTTGGAGGACTAAAGAGGGATGGCGTCAAGAAGGCCATCCGGGAACCCTAAACGCGGCGAGGTGACGGCGTCACACTCCATAACGTGACGCCGTCAGATCTGAAAGTCTATATATAGTTTTGCAATTTTTATTCATAGTGTGGAACTTGGTGTGCAACTTTTTGGGAGGAAACCCTAATACGATTTTAACAGCTTTTTCAAGGTTTTTTACCTTGAGATATTCCATGTTACATTGAAGATAAGTTATCAATTAATCATTCAATATGTCTATGTGTTGTTTGATTCTATCTTGTTCTTGTCTTTTGTTTAACATGCTAGGCTAGGTTTTCTTTGTGTTTGCTTAGATCTAATGAAACCTAACTATTGATTATTGGTTATTAGTGTGTTATTAATTGTATTGGATGATTGTTTATCGATGTTAGGCTTAAGAAAACTGGCTAACTTCCTATACGGTAACTTGCTTGAACGTCTTAAGAAACATGAACCAATGCGTACTAAGGTTTTTATGGTTGTATTTAATGCATGAGCGAATTCTAGTGATCCCATGTTAGGAGCTTCTTAGCCGGCTCAACATAGGAGTGAAGTAGGAGCTTGTAGAGTTGGGGAAGTACGTACGCCACCCCACGATTGGTATTAAGGAATACACCCGTCATCCACGCAATTAATACACACTAATCAACCGGTAAAAGATAGTTAGGGAGTAAGGAAATCTAAGTAAACACATTTCTCTCCATATAAGTTCCACCACAACTTTTCATTTTCAGTTATTTTATTTTATTTGCATTTGTAGTTATTTGGGTTAGTTGACTAGCAACTAATTCCGCCCACTCCTTCAAACCCGAGATTTTACTTGCTTTTATAAAAAATTATAAAAATACAAAAATAATCTTCCTTCACCCTTAGACCTAATTAGAGTAGTTTTTCATACCTAACGAACACTATTCCCTGTGGAGAACGATCAATCCCCCGTACTTACCACTACACTATACTACATCGGTCAGGTACACTGCCTGGTGGGGTTGTAAGCCTCTTGAGATCCCTCGAGAGGTAAAACCTGTTGTAAGGTTGCAAAACCCACACATCAAGTTTTTGGCGCCGCTGCCGGGGAATAGTTATTGTTTAGGTTGAATTTTTACTTTATTAGGTCTACTCACTAGATTCCTTTCTAGTGAGATTTTTATTTTATTTTTCTAGGTTTTCTTTAGTCTATCTTATTTCTTTGTACTTTTGTTTGTGACACCTTCCACCTACCTCATGAGTAATAGTGATCGCTTGATCCCTGTTATTCGTATTTTCCGCCGTGCAAATTTCCAACTACCCGTTCCCGCCCCCATCGTAGAAACAACAACCTTTCACCCGACCACCACTTTGGTAACAATTCTGAAATGGAGGAGTCTAACCATGAGAATGACTATGCAGTTAGTCCATTTTACGACTCAGACTCCGATGAGGATGCTGGTAATGGAGAAGTAGTTAACGAGGTGTGGAGAAATGAGGAAATTGATCCCTTTAAGTATGTTGACCCTAGGACTAAGATCGAAAAGGATAGCCTCTTTAACATGCAATTTCCGTGTAAGATTGGTTATCATAGTTTTCATGCTTATCTTAACTCATCTTTGCCTATGAACATTATCTCTCGCGCTAATTATAATAAAATCATGGTAGATGAGCTAGAATACCAAGGAGATAACATTGTTGCTAGGATTAAGCCACTACACGTATTTGTAGGAAGTTTTGTGTATATGGTGGACTTTATGGTTATGGAGAACTTAGGAGAATTTATTGATAACAAATTAACCCAAGTCATTTTTCGAAAACCCTTCAAAAGGTTGACCAACCTTGATGAAAAACTTGTGGACGGGTTAATTACATTCTCGGATGGGGATGAAGATTTTGTTTACCAAATGCCCCGATCACATCCTAGGTTTAAGAACTTCTCCATTGAATCTTGCAATAGACTTGTGCCTATTGACTTGTTAAGTGAGAATGATAAAAGAAAGGGGCTCAAATATCCACATGAGAAAAATAAGAGATATTATCATGGATGTCTGGAGCTGAATGATGAATACAAGAAAGATGAGGCAACAATTAGATGGCTCACACTCGGATATGTGAGCATAAGCGACACTAGATAAGCCGGACTTTGAGTCTAGCTACAAGACTCGTTAATAAAGAAAAGCGCTTCTTGGGAGGCAACCCAAGCTTTATTTGCTTTGTGTGTTTATTTATTTGTTTGTTTGATTTTATTTGCTTCCGTATGTGTGTTTAATTTTTATTATTATTGATTCATGTTCAAAACTAAATTGTGAAAATGCTTTATCTTGTTTTTAACTTCGTCTTAACTACATATAAAGGTATTTTGCAAAAGTTAAGTGTAAGGGAAATCCAAATCGGTTTATTAGAACAAATGAACATGAATCATAACAATATTAAATTAACATACATATTAGTAATTGTTGAGTCAAATGCTTGTATCGAGTCATAATGATATTTTGCAGGATTTCCAGGAAGTAAGGTATAGGTTTTTCCAGAAATTTTCCGGAAACTTAACATGAGAATTCTGTCAGATCATTTCTGACGGCGTCAGGTTTTAATTTTCTGAAATTTTTGAAAGTTTTGTTTTCATAAAAAGTTTTTATTAAAACTCTAACTTATAAACTCCAGGAATCTGCAAAATAATCATTCCACAAGCATTATATCCTTATATAGATTTATCCCGCCGATGTTATGCAGGTTTTCGTGTTTGTTTTCTCAGGTTTAACAGGTTATTTTGGACAAGGAGATGTATGTGGAATCAAGCTTTTGGCGATGTGTTGGGAATTATGATGCGTATCAAGAGCAGACAACTTAGGTCTGGTAGTTTACTGAGTTAGGTCTGTTTGTGATTTAGGTCTGGTTATGTAAAGTCTGGTAGTACATGTTAAGTCTGGTTGACTTATAGAGTTAAGTCTGGTCTGGTCGTGAAGATAGGAAAGTTTGTTAGAGTTATATTAGGAAAAGATACATTGCGTGTATGTATCTTTATAGAAGATTTGTATATATCTTCTGTGTCGTCTAGGGTTTCCTTGTGTTATAAAAGGATCCCTAAAGGTTGTTAGTGAATGTGTGTGAGTTGTACGATTTGATCATAGTGAATATCAATATACGAAGTTAGTGATATCCCTGCTTGTGTTCTTAATTGTTCTTGTTAAGATTCCGCATTAACATTAACAATCACTTAGGGTTTCTCACTTAGATTGGTTCGGATTTATCCTAACCATCTACTAGGTATTCAAAACTACTTAGTGATCCATATACAATTTGTGGACCAACAAGTGGTATCAGAGCAAGGGAGAGACTCTGAATTCGTAGAACACTAAAACCTAATTCTCACTCAAATCACCCTTCACAATGTCTGAACTCGATAAGCCTGAAACTTTCTCAATCCATAACAGTGAGGATGAGCAATCAAACCATGAAGATGAAGGAAAAACCGAAACCAGTAACTCCCAAACACAACAACAACCCATCCCTTCCACAACCACAATCTCAAACATAAAACTTCCACTACTGAAGAGAGAAGAATATGATATATGGGCCATGGAGATGGAACACTATCTGGAATACATTGATAGTGATGTATGGAAGGTGATCCAAAAGGGAAATTCTAAGAAGAGAATTTCACAAGGGAATGATGGGCAGCTCAGAATAATGCCACCAGTATCTGCTGAGGAGATTAGGGCTGTGGAGAAGGAAAAGAAGGCCAGAACCTTGCTTCTTATGGCTATTCCTAAGGAGCATCTACAAAGGTTTCATGGCATTCTTGATGCTAAGGAGATGTGGGAAGCCATCAAGAAACGATTTGGAGGTAATGCTAACTCCAAAAAGATGCAAAAGGCTGTTCTTAAACAGCAATTTGAAACATTTAGTGTTTCAAAGACTGAAGGTTTGGAGAAGGGCTATGACAGATTTCAACATCTGTTAACACAACTGGAAGTTCATGGTGCAGCAGTCTCAAATGAGGATGCAAATCACAAATTCCTCAGATCTTTACCATCAGAATGGGGCAATGTATCTGTAGCAATGAGGATTAAGGAGGAAGTAGACTCTATGACACCTGATGACCTTTACAATAATCTCAGGATGTTTGAAAGGGACATCAGTAATAACACTCAGGGTTCAACCAGTTCATCAAATGTTGCTTTTGTGTCTCAAAACAAAAGCAGTACTTACAAGGTTAGATCTGGTGTTAGGTCTGGTAACTATGAAACTCCTTCAAGTGAAAGGTCTGCTTCAAGTTTTACTGATGAAGTGATACATTCTTTCTTTGCCAATCAAACGGAAGATGAAAGCTTTATTAGTGAAGACCTTGAACAGATTAATGATGCTGAAGTTGAGGAGATGGATATAAAATGGCACATTGCCATGGTTGCTTTAAGGGTCAAACGATTTCAGAAGCAATATGGTAGGACTATCAACTTCAACAACAAATCACCAGTAGGATACACAAAGAGGACTGTTGAATGCTACAACTGTCACAAGCATGGGCATTTTTCAAGAGATTGTCCAGAGAAGAAGTCTGCTGATGAGAAAAGAGTTGAAGATGGGAAGATGGAAAAGAATCAGATGAGCCTGCTGACAATGGAAGCTGGAGGAGTCAATTGGGGTGAGCATCCAAGAGTAAATGAGGAGTCTGATCATGCTCTCATGGCCATTGGTAATGAGGTATCATTATGCTCTAAATTATGTACTGACTCATATAATCATGTTAAGGCTTTATGTGATGAGCAGCAAGAACAAATAGGTGATCTAGAAGTAAATTTATTAGCACATAAAAATGCTGTAAAAACTTTAGAGGCACAAAAGGTCACCCTTCAAAATCAACATGCTGCTTTAAATGAAAAACTATACTTTCAAGCTAATAAGATATATGAACAAGATGAGAAGCTTAAAAGGTATAGACAATTAGGGCTTAAAATTCAGAAGGAGAGGGATGAGCTAAGAAAAAGGGTAGATCAATGGAACAATTCAAACAATAACCTGTTTAAGTGTTGGGATTCTCAAATAAAGTCAAATAAAAAATGTGGCTTAGGATATGAGGAAAATGAGAACAGGGCTATATTTAAGAATAGAGAAGAGGACTATGCTGATAAACCTTTGTACAATAGGTTTGTTAAGTCTGGTGACTTTAAGGGAGTACCACCACCTTTGAGTGATGACTATACTCCTCTTGAAAAAGAAGAGTTGGATGATTCACTCTTTGTGTATGGTAAGAAAGGTCCTCAAGTGTCTGAACCAACTACCTCAGAGGACAAATCTAGTAGATATTCTTCTTGTCAATCCAATGACTCTGAAGGATCTATTGATGGTTCCTCTGATCACTCTAAATCTAAGTCAATCAGTGAGGAAAAAGAGAATCCTGAACCTAAGGTTGTTAAGGAGAGTGAACCTGTTGTTACTAAACCTTTAGTGACTGAACAAAAGGCTGAGACAGTTAAACCTAGTTGTGTCAATCACATAAAAACTCATAGGGAATCTGTTAAATTGAATGAGTCACCTAGAAGCAATAGTGTTCACAGAGAAAGTAGGAGTAGTTATACTTATGCTCCTAAAAGATGCTTTGTGTGTGGAAGTTTGAGTCATTTAATAAGAGATTGTGACTTCCATGAAAAGAGAATGAAAAGAGAGGCTGAACAAAAGAGAATGAATGTTAATAAGGTTCAAGGTTTAAATAAACCAGTTTGGAACAATGCTAGTAGAGTTAATCATGCTAACCAGTTTGTCCCCAGACCAGTTCAACTAAATAACACTACCAGACTTAACTCCTTTGTTAGTTCTGGTAGACCAAATTTTGGGTCTGGCTACAGAAACTTTAATATGAATAGGCAAAATGCTAATTTTATGAGGCCTAAAGTGAATACTGGTTATGTTAACTCTGTGAGACCTAATGTGAACTCTGGTTTTGTAAGACCCAAGCAACCTTTTCAAAAACCTCAGGTGAATGAAAATTTTCAAAGAAATAATTTTTATAAAGCTCATTCACCTGTAAGAAGACAAACAAATAGGGGTTCTACTGATAATTTCTCTGATTGCTGGACTTGGAATCCATTTAAAAATGAATTTACCTATAAGTCCAAACATGGTTTCACTGGAGCAAGTTCATACAAGACCTATAAGTATGTTGCTCCACAGGATGGACACAAGCCCACTCAGGCTTGGGTTGTTAAGAAAAACTGATCTTCTTTCTTAACTTTGTATAGTTTGTATATTTGTTTGTTCTTTATCTTGCTATTCTTTTTGGTTATTCTTATTTTCAGTACTTATTTTGCTTTCTATAGTATGTGTGTTTGGTATTTTGTGCTTAACTTTGTTTTGCAGTTGTTAGCTCCTTTCTATTTGCAAGTTATTCATATGTGGAAAATTAAAACATCAGAACCAAAGAGTTTTTTATTTAATAACAAGAAATTGCATTCTAGGATGCAAGTTACAAAGCTTCTTAAGACAAAAGATTTAACCCAAACCAGCTAAACATCACCACCTACACCTTCTGCTTCCTTTACCATGAAGTCAGGAAGGTCTTCTTGGCTCCTCTGCCACCAAATTGATTCCATGCTTTTGGGCATGGAAGTGCAAGTATCACACTGCTTGGTGGAGGATGTGGCACAGAACCACTACTCAGGGAAGGCACAGTCTTCGAAGGAAAGGTCTCTTCATCATTCTTGGAGGGGTCTTCTTCTTTGGCACTTTTATCATCTACATCAGAAGGAGGAGTTGGTCTTGAAGTTTTTGGTGTTTCATTGTCTGGTTCCTTTTCAGACAGATCATAAGCAGCTAGCCATTGTTTCAGGGTTGCTTCTCTCAGTGTCTTGTTTCTTGTGATTGCTGAATACCCTGGTGGGAAGTATCCACCCCATCCTCCTGAGGATGTATCAGA
Source organism: Artemisia tridentata subsp. tridentata (assembly GCA_021014915.2). Classification (NCBI taxonomy): domain Eukaryota; kingdom Viridiplantae; phylum Streptophyta; class Magnoliopsida; order Asterales; family Asteraceae; genus Artemisia; species Artemisia tridentata. The sequence goes on along the minus strand of CP139508.1, from coordinate 510,907,298 downwards.
GGATGAGTCATTTGGATCCCAGGAATCGGATGAAATCTCTATGGTTTTTAAGTTGGATGGATCCATTATGCTTATAAGGTTTTACTCTGGTTTGTAATGGTATTTGTGATAAAACTATGGGTGGTTTTATAGGGAAAATCAAGGTTTAATGTCTTTTAATGCTTGGTTGGTGTATGAGTTAATACTTGCAGGGAAAGAGTTATTAATTGTGTTTTTGGAAAGTTGACCTTCGTTTTTATTTTGGTTAAGTATTTTCTAGTGATAAAAAAAAAAAAAAAAAAAAAAAAAAAAAAAAAAAAGGGGGGAAATTTACACTTAAGGGGAGGTAATGTACATTTAAGGGGAGGCAAATGTACAAGTTTTAAATGTTTTTAAAATCAGGTAACCTTAAGTGTTAAATCTGGTAGCTCATGTGTCTTGCAAAATTGGTTTTTGTCTCCTCTTTCTTGTTGTTTCAACTAATTCTTGCAGAGAAGAGTGGAATGAGGTGTTACAAAGCTTTGCATTCGCTATAGTAAGTATGTAAGTTCACTCTCTTGGTTAGGTCTGGTAAGTGTATGATTCGGCCTGGTTGACTTTTTAGGTCGGGTAGTGTTAATTTTATGACCGTTAGATCTGGTCAGAGTAACTAAAGATTTTACTAATATATTACCGTTGCACTATTTTCGGTAAAACAAGATATTTATGAAGTATATAAGCTTAAAATTTGATATTATTTATCTTCTTTTATTCTTTATTTGCTTCCAAATTTAAATAATCTTTATTACTCACGACTCTGTTTCTACGCAAATATTTTTCAAAACCCTACCTCTCTTGTCAACCAGACCTAACTCATTAACTCATCCATGGCTAATCTCAAGTTTGTGGACAAACATAATCAAGTCGGGTTCTTGAAGAAGCCCGATCAAAGTGCAGGTTTTGAGCAGATTGTGGATTTTCTAAAAGGTTCTTATATTTGTTATTCATTAACTCATAATCCTACTATTTATCAGTCCCTTGTCAAGCAGTTTTGGAGGTCGGTTACCTCTGAGACTCTTGATGATGGGACACCATGCTTAAGAGTTGTCATAGACAAAAATGGTTTTACCATTTCTGAAGCATCCATTAGGGACAGTCTCAAATTGGATGATGCTTTAGGAGAATTTGATTTGCCTAATGAGGATATTTTTGAGGGTTTGAATAGCATTGGGTACCCCACAGATGGAAGCTTTACCTTTTGGAAAAGTCATTTTTCACCTCAGTGGAGGTTTTTAGTACATCATTTACTTCAGAGCTTAAGTCCCAAAAGTGGTGGATGGGATCAATTTGGAAGCAGAATTGCTTCTGCATTGGTCTGTTTATCATCTGGAAGGAAATTTAACTTTTCAAAATTAATTTTTGAAGGACTGGTGAAAAATGCTAAGAACCCAAAATTTTTAATGTATCCAAGATTTTTGCAAATGATCTTGAATTTTGAAACTAGGGATAAAGTGCCTTACATCAGTGTGGCCTTTACTTCTAAACTCTTTGCAAATCTAAAAAAGGAGTTTTCAAGGGACAGACAAACCTTTGCTTGCTGCTATGCTTGGTACTAACAATGCAGGTACTTCTGGAGCTGCACAAGTGAACCCTGATGAAGCTCAAGACCAAGCCTCATCTAGGTCTGCTACACCTAGGTCTTCTCCAATTCCATCACCTCAACCAGGTCCCTCACCATCAGTTGAAAGATCATCTACACCCATCCAACAATCTTCACCTCCACAACCACATGTTCCATGTCCTGAAATGGAGGAGGCACATAATCCCATAACTGTGGAAGATCTCCTTGTCATTGTTCCTCAACTACAAAAGAAGATTGACATATTGGAAAAGACTAATGAGGCACTCAGAAAAGCTTATGTGACTTTGGTGAAGAAAGTAAAGAAAATGGGAGTAGCAATGAAGAAAAAGGGTGTCTCTTTTGATGATGAGGAAGATGAAGCTGAAAATTCTTCCAAACAGGGGAGGAATTTGGAGGAAGAACAAGAAAATATTCAAGAACAAGAAAATATTCTTCAAACACCAGTTCAAGAACCACTTGTTCAAGATAATGTCACCACAATTAGTCGAGAGACATTGGAAGTTGCAGAGACTTTGGCTCAATCAATGGGCAAAATCAAACAGGATAGGAAAAGAAGAAGGTTAATTTTGTCTGTTGAGGAAGAAGTTGAAAAGTTTGGGACTATATCTGATGAAAAGTCTGGTGAAAAGTCTGGTGAATAAAAGTCTGGTGGAAAGTCTGGTAATGAACTTAGTTCTGGTAATGAAGAACAACAATCTGCACATCAAATAATAAGGGAAGATAATTCTAACATTGTTTATATGAATTTTGCTGGCATTTTGATTGATGTGAATAGGGAGGATCTTCAAGAACTTTATCAGTTGGTGAACATCAAATATGGAGATCATCCACCTGAAGATGAATTTGAAAGAGTCTTTTGGGGAAATTTGAAGGTGATGTTTGAGCCTCCAACTGAGTCTGATATAGTGTGGAAACTTCCTGAAGAACATAACATTGTCAGCTGGAGATATTTTCATACCTGCAAGGTACATTGTGTTTCATTAAAGAATGTTGATATTTATATGCTTGCAGAGGTGGAATATCCTTTATCATCAAGTGTTTGCAAGGAAATGATGAGCAAAAAGTTGTATGCTAGTAAAAAGGATGAAGGATATGAGATGTTATTGGATTTAATTAAGAAGCAGTCTTTGAAGGATGTAGCCTAAGAGTGTTTGAAAGAATTTTCACGAGTTGTTGAGTGAGATTATTGGAACTTCTCACTTGGTGAAGGTGCTTTGCACTAACACATCAAAAGGTTATCAGTCCACCTTGTCTCATCAACATAAGGACTGGCTAATCCTGAGCAAACGGCTAACAGGTAAAGATTGCTCAAATCCGTTTATGGCTGACAATTTGCCAAAAATTGTATGGTACTCAACTCACCATATCTAAGATAAGTGAAGAGTTGGCTAGCCCACAAGGTTATGGCTTGTGGTAAAGGCTGTGGAAAACCATAAATGGTAATCAATTCACCATGATGAGGTGCTTTTCCATCAAGGAATTGACTAGTCCAGAAGCAAACGGCTTTTGGTAAAGACTTAACAAATCCGTTGATAAGCTGATGATTTGCTTAAAATCATATGGTTATCAGTGTACCATGGTCTTACACACCAAAACATTTGGCTACTCCAGTAGTAATGGCTATTGGTAAAGAGACATCAAATCCATTAAATTTCAATGATTCACCTCTCACAGGTGTTAACACACCTGGAAGTGATGAGAATAGATATGAAACTTAATATGAATTGATGTACATATAGTCATTGTTGCTGCCTAGTCCATATCAGAAGAGCTTATCAAGATTCAAGCTGATAGAAAGGAACAAGACCTAAATACATTTCAAAGTGTTCAAGATTCAATCCTCAAAAGGCTAAATCAGAAGAACTTGAAGTTCATGAAGCATGAAGATCAAGTTAGGGGAGGATTGTTGGGAATTATGATGCGTATCAAGAGCAGACAACTTAGGTCTGGTAGTTTACTGAGTTAGGTCTGTTTGTGATTTAGGTCTGGTTATGTAAAGTCTGGTAGTACATGTTAAGTCTGGTTGACTTATAGAGTTAAGTCTGGTCTGGTCGTGAAGATAGGAAAGTTTGTTAGAGTTATATTAGGAAAAGATACATTGCGTGTATGTATCTTTATAGAAGATTTGTATATATCTTCTGTGTCGTCTAGGGTTTCCTTGTGTTATAAAAGGATCCCTAAAGGTTGTTAGTGAATGTGTGTGAGTTGTACGATTTGATCATAGTGAATATCAATATACGAAGTTAGTGATATCCCTGCTTGTGTTCTTAATTGTTCTTGTTAAGATTCCGCATTAACATTAACAATCACTTAGGGTTTCTCACTTAGATTGGTTCGGATTTATCCTAACCATCTACTAGGTATTCAAAACTACTTAGTGATCCATATACAATTTGTGGACCAACACGATGCTTTAGTCTTGGAGCTTCTACATTCTCTTGGAAGAAGATTTAACCATGTTACCTCTTTATCCACCGAACGAATCAGGGGAGTATTTGATTTCATTCTTTTACCTTAATTACTTTTACATCTTGTTATTTGAACATTGGGGACAATGTTCATCTTAAGTGTAAGGGGGGGGGGGGGTAAAATACGATACTTTAGAGAATACAAGTGCACTTGATTTTTCGTTTGTTTAATGGTAGATGTGTAATAAAACTGAGATAAATACCTGTTAGAGCAATTTTAGTGCCAAATTTAAAATTTTTTACAACATATAGGAGTGAAACTTTGGTCTTAATGAGTGTCTCATGGATAGGAGTTATATGACTAGCACAAAACCGTACCACTAAAAAATTTTCCACCCCCAAATATGTGAGGTTCGCCCCTAGAATTGGTAGGAAAAGCATTTATGCTATGATGTGTGTACCGGTAGCACTTAGATACTAGAACTTGCGTTAGGACCATTCCGAGGCCACAAGTGAGACTACATTCGTGTAGTTAGATTTACTACATGATAAGAGGCATTAGGATTAACCCATTGTTTTACACCTGTGTTTTTGTTATAATTACATTGGCTACATAGGTCAAGTAATTCTCCCACACCCTTTGCGTTGTACTCATTTTTAGTACACGATACCCCTAGTACACCCCTCAGAGCCTATCTTTTCGTTTCTAACTTTAAGCATTTTACTTAAAGTAAGAATTTGTTTACACCCCACTTAAATGTACACCCAAATCGCCTTAGCCTACCTTGTATGCACTCATTTTTAGTGCATTATTGTGACAACATTTGTTTAAACCCCAAGTTAATTATCTAATTGATTACATGGTTGCTAAGTCGAGTCATATCCTTGTACATATTGTTTTGGGACGATTGGGACTCATGGGTAAAGTACTAGTGTAATGGAGTAATGGGGAAGAACAACATTATTATCCCCATATGTGCTAAATATTTTAAAAGTACTCCAAGTTTTTCGCTTATCTTAATTCGAGTCATTAGAATAGTTATTTGTAAAGTTATGTAAAAGTTCAAGTGTAAGGGGAATGCAACGCCCCTATGATGTATTATTTTGGATGGTAGGGCAAGAGCGTATGAAAAAAAAATGAGAAAAAGAAAAGTAGAAAAAAAACATACGGACTACCATCCCGTTTCATTTTATGTTTATTTTATGTTTTTGTTATTTTGTTTTTAGCTTAAGATCGAGTCGAGTCTTGGCTTAGCAACATTGTATAGTACATGTAATTAATCAAGATCTTTAACTCGCCACCAGTAAAATATCCTTTATCCAACAAATCCGTGTTTATCATATCCCTACACCTAACGTTATAACCCATGTAAAAGCCCTCTTTGATAGTTTATTGATCCGTGCTGAATACACTTATAAATAAATGCAGACAGCGGATACGCGTGAGTAATTACAAATCACCCCTTTGTGAAAAAGGATACTTGCAAAAACTCACGTTCGTGTGTAGTGTGAGAACAGGTAAGTAATTACCCGGATCGTTTCCCAACGAGGTATGAATGGGCAAACTGTGGAAAGTTAGGATTAGAGTGACTGATGATTAAATATGAGATTTTGCTTTTTTAAAAAATTCTAAATAACAAATGATAAACAAATATGCACAAGAAAATTAAACGCGAATTAATAAACTAAAAACGCGTAACAGGAAATCTAAAATAGGACAAAAACTGAAATATATGAAATTTAAAACCTAAAAATGTAAAATTACTTAAAACTTATTTTAAAACTAAAATTATATTTTTTTATACTTTTTATTTAATTATTATTAATTATTTATTATTTAATAATTATTTAAAACTAATTTAATTTATAATAAATACTAAATAAACAAAGAAAAATCTAAAAAATTTTCTAAAAATATTATAAGATGAAAAGAAGCTAAGAAAATTATAAAAATGAAAATTACTTAATTAAAAATTTAAAAAGATAAATTCTATTAAATAGAAGCTATCACTATTTTTCTGTTTTTGTTTTTCTTAAGGTCTAAAAATGTTATTATATTTTTCCTAGAATCTAATTAATGAAAGAAAATTATGAAAATTAGAATTATATTTTTCTGATTATTATTTTATTTATTATGATTTAATTACTATTAAAAACTGATTAAAAAGATTAAAAATATTAAATGACTTAGGAAAAATCTAAAAAATTCAAGATAAGTCTAAAATAATATTTAAAAGATAGGAAAAATAAAATCAGAAGTTATCTAAGCTCAATAAGCTGATTTGGGCAGATAAGCAGTTTGCTAATAAGCCCAAAAATAAGCTAAAAAGCTAGAAAAATTACCAAATGATCAGAACTAGTTCTAACAACTTATCTAAGTATGAAACAACTTAATCAGCCCAGAAAATCACTCAGAATAAGCAAGCTAAGCAGTTGTGCAGATCAAAATCAAAACAGAAAATTGCAGTCAACACCCCTACTTGCAGTGCCAATTTAAGCAACCAATAAGCAGATAAGTCTGAATATTAAGGGGGAAAAAGCTACCCTATACTACTGGCTACACAAAAACAGCAAAAGCCCCATCTCAATCAACCCAATTGGACTCCAATTAAGCCAAAGATCAGGTGCCAGAAACTGAGCTTAACCTATGGATTTTGACTTTTTGCAGTTTTTGAAAATTTGACTTAATCTGAATTTGATTGATCCTAAGTAATTGATTATGATGTAATAAGCTATTATAAAACTAGATTAAGCTGAATGAGCAAATTCTAAAACTATATGAAGCCAACACAGTCCTAATTATCCAACAGTAAACAGATTAAGCTAATGAATATGCTATTTTGACTTTTTAAGAATTAAACCACTATTATTATGTTACCTAAGTCCTGATTATACCTGATGAAATCAATATCTGTCACTAATATATCAAAACACCAAATGCAATCATCCAAAACATACAAATCCAAACACCCCTTAAGAAAAGGGCTGTGTTAGATTTGAACTAGCACAGACAAAAGGAACTTGAATTTTCTTGTAATTACTGATTAATTTACTTATTTAAGCTATATTAAACAACTTTCAAAACAGAAAAGAGCAATATAATAAGCTATACTAATATGGCTGATTTATGAAATTTTCTATGAAATAAGCCAAAACAAAAACTAATTAGCAACACCAAATAATAATGACTAAGATAGAACTACTATGATCTAATAAGCTTAAAACAACCAGAATAAGCACTTAACAATTATAAATAAGCATTAACACAGTACTATGGAAAATGATGCAAAAAATGGAAAAAGTAAGCTTACAACTGTGTAGGCTAAAAGAACATGAACCAAGGATCAGAAACCACTCCTAGCTTGTTGTCAACAAGCTAGAAACCAGAAAAGCCATCCAGATTAGCTTCTACCCCCCCCCCCCAGAACTGCTTAATGGCCACAGAGTTGGCTATTGTTGACTTTCTTGAATTTTCTTGATACAGAACTAATAATCACTATATAAACTTATACAAAGCTATGAAAAGCTTTCATAAGCTTATAACAAGGGTATTTATGGCTTTTGATTAGTTCTTAATAGCTAAACAACTAAATACGAATTACCAGGAAAAATGAAAACTTGAACTTTTATTATAACTGAGATTGAGTACAATACAGAAGTATTTTAAGAACAAGTAACTTGAAACTAACATAAATTGACAATAAAAGCTTACATTGAGACTGAAACTAAGCATTAACTAAATCTACACTACTTTTGGTCTTAATCTACTGACAAACTTCATTCTTGTGCTTCTTCTTCTTTATATAGCATTCCAAAAGACTCTCTGATGAATTCCGAGCTAATCCCACCCATTTAATTGCTTTGAAGTGATCTCAGCCATCCATGGCATTTTTGGCGGGAAAACAGGACATGTGGGATTTTAGCAGAACAAGTGGGGGTAGGAAAGCATTAAATGCTTCCTTGGACTGTTAGGTATCGTATTGGGAAGGAGGAGTGAGGTGTTGGGTGGTTTTGTCTGATAAGGTGGGTGATGGGGTATTGTTTTTGGCGGAAAGCATTTGCTGCTGGGTTTATTTTAGGATTTGGAATTGAATATTAGATAAACCTTAGGGACCAAAGTTGTAATTTTCTGATTTATGAAGGGTTGACACTGTAATTTTCCAAAAATTATCAAAAGGGGCTATTTTGCCAATTATGAATAGAACAAGGGTTACATTTGATAATTTTCCAATTTTTAAAACCCAGGGACTATTTTTGACATTTTTCAAACTTGGGGGACCAAAGTTGTAATTTTGCAAACTTGAACCTTAAAGGACTAATCTTGACAACTTATGAATCCCCAAGGACCTTTGATGATATTTAACATGTTTTGAATAACCAGGGACTAGATCTGCCAATTTGTGAAATTTCAGGGACTGAAAATGACAATTTTGTGAACTTTGCATGTTTTTCACTTGTTTTGAATCTTTTTGTTCCTGAATCATATAAAAACACATTTTAATGATATTTATAGTATTATGTGACATTTCAAAGTGTTTTTGGCTGTTTATGTGGGTTTAAACAAGGTAAATATATGTGTATTTAGACACATATCAAATCCCCCACACTAAACTATTGCTAGTCCCTAGCAATCTTTTATGAAAATTTAATGGTATTTATCTCTTTACCAAAAGCCATTACTTCTGGAGTAGCCAATGTTTTAGTATGTGATACTTTGGTACAATGATAACCAAATGATTTTGAGCAAACCATCAGCTGTCAACGGTTTTGATTTGTCTTTACCAAAAAGCCGTTTGCTTCTGGACTAGCCAACTCTTAGATAAATTACAACTATTATCTTTGGTGAGCTGATTACCAATCATGGTTTTCTACTGCCTTTACCACAAGCCATAACCTTGCGCGCTAGCCAACTCTTTACTTATAAAGATATGGTGAGTCGAAAACCATACAATTTTGGGCAAATTGCAAGCCATAAACGGATTTGATATATCTTTACCAAGAGCCGTTTGCTCTCGGATTAGCCAATCCTTATGTGGGTTAGACATGGCGGACTGATAACCATTTATTGCGTTCTAAGTGAGAAAAAAATTTAAAATTTTGGCCAAAAATGGGGGTACTAGATGGTACATTTGATCAAATTCACTAGAATTCCCCCCCAGACTTAGAACTGAATATTGCCCTCAATATTCAAAGTACCGGCTGTTAAACCAACACTTAGAACGTGAAAAGGAAATACTAATAGCCATTTATTTTATACATACACACACACATTTTTTTTTTTTTTTTTTTTTTTTTTTTTTTTTTTTTTTTTTTTTTTTTTGTGAACATCATATTTACAACATGTGGGGTATCTCCCCCACACTTAGGTGGTAGAAAGGGGAAAAAAGACAGAAACATGGGTGAAAACCCATGTTATACTACTGTTTTTGATAACCGAGTTGCTAGCTTGACTCGACCCCGCATTCATTGGTTCTTGGGGAAGCATGTGGAACAAAAAATCTCCATCGGACTTTCGTTCAAGATGTTTGGATAAACACTGAAGTACTTGAAAGATCCACTCCGATGAGATATACACAGACCCGGCTCACAAATGATAAATGAAAATGCCGGGGTCAAAAACTTTGTTCTCATTCCCAAATGAGTGAGGGAAAGGACAGGCTACCTTATAGGGACAGAAAGGTAGAAAAACTCGAACGACATATGTGAAGTCAATATAATGGCCATCCTCAGAAGGAATTGTCACATATGTCGGAGAAAGATCGGGATTATCAGTTGAGGTCACATCATCAAGTTTATGAATAACAGAGTCCTTGACCTCATCGTTTTCTAACTCTTCATCAAAGAGAGGATTTATTTTGATAGAAAAGCACTCATCATCAAATTCAAAAATAGAATTCGAATAGACTTTGAGACTTTCATTTTGAACTTCCTCATCATAAAGTGATTCGTCATCACTAGAGGAAAAATCATCATTTGAATTGAAAAGGGGATTTGAGAAAATCCCGAAAGAATCATCGAAAAGAGCGTTAGAAAACGTCCCGGAAAAATCATCAGTAGTGTCAAGAGAATGATCACTACGAAAAGAACAATCACTATCACTGTCCGATATATCCTCAGACTCACTTGGGATTGGGAAAAGGTTCTCAGCACTAGACTTTATGAATTCGTCCGATTCCCTTTCAGGAACAGTGCTAAGAGGCTCATCCCCCATAATAAAAGAGTCCTCGGAGTCCAAAGTAGGTGATATGGATGTGGGTGCACTAGACTGAGGGAGTTGAGAAATGGTATCATTTAAAGGAATAGCACTCTCCTCGTCGTCCTCTTCATCAATACAAATGGCTTTTATACGTTCCATTTGCTCGTCTGCTAGCAATTCTGCAATAGTCTTGTCTTCCTGCTTTTTCTGGACAGGTGTAATTGCAGCTGATGAATTCTCGCAAACTTCCCACATAGAATCGTCATCATCGTCATCGTAAATGAAAGTTTGACGACATTTGGACTCTATTCTAGCTGTTTGTTCTTTTTCAGCTAGAAGTTCTCCAATAGTTTTACCATGACGATCATCTTGGGTATTTTTAACAGCCAAATCATTAAGTGTATCCATCATATTTTGAAGTTTTTGGATAACATTATCAATAGATTTTTCACGAGGAGATGGCTGAGGTTGAATCATTTGATTTTGTGGAGGTTGGTCATGACAAGAATAGTCATAATTGTCATAAGGGCCATGCTCATAGACAAGCGGGGTCCTCGTTTGACAATCAGATTCATAATGTGGACCACCACAGAATTCACAACAGTAAAACTGTTGTGACTGATTCGGTGAATCATATGGAATTTGGTAATACCCGAAGTTTTGATTACATGAATCTTGTTCATAGACAGACGTATTTTCTGCTTGACAATCAAAACTTGGGTGAGGACCTCCACAATGTTCACAAGGATCATTTGGCATATTTTTAAATGATGTCTCATTGAAGTTTGGACAATACGGCTCTTGCCAAAATGAATCCTGAGAAGGGGTACTGAAATCGTTGTGAAAATCTGGATAATCAAGTGTGAATGGCTGATAAGTGCAAAAACATTGCTTACACTGTGAATCATCCCCCAACGGATTTTCACACATACAACAATTAAGCTGAGTGGGTGAAGATTGCTGGGGTTGTGGAGAGTGTTCAGAAAAAGAATCCGGAGGTGGGACAAGTGGTGAGCTCTCAGAGCTAGGAATTTCCACCACTTCCATTATGGTCTCTGGTTCTTGTTCTTGATAATCGTGAAGAGTATTATCGATGGAATCAAGCTCTCTTACGAGGGCTAATTCACACCAATAACAAGATCTGTATGGTGCATCATTTCCACACTTCTCACACGAACACTTGGAACACCGAAGATTATCACCCACTGGACCTCTACAACGAAAGCAGCGATAGCCCAGTGACGACATAGAAGAAGTTTAGAATAAAATGGATAGAGGGTAAAGGGATAAAGAATCAAAAAGGGTAAGAGAGTAAAGATGAATATTTTTGGTTTTTTTTTTTTTTTTTTTTTTTTTTGGTTTTTCAACAAGATCAAAGCAAAACACAAGGAACTTAAACCTTAAATCAACCAGCGTACGGTAGCTCTCTGACTGAAAAACGCACAGAGTGGCGGAGAAGCAAAGGTGGGCAATTAATGCTCCTTAAAAACCCGCTCCTTTCAGTTCGACAATTTAATGTCAAACTATCCTAGAACCTCCGTTCGAGTTTGTTTATCAATCAAAGGTGAGCCGATATTCGCAAGCGACACAAAGGCAAGTTTTAATCTTTGGTTTGGGAACTTATTATGGTCGTACCCCCAGTTAGGTAGTACTCTGTCTTGGTTCTCGATGGTAAATTTTATTGTTATTTATTAAATAAAGAAAACGGAAAATATTTTTGGGTTTTTAATTTTTTTTATATGATAATAATAATAATAATATATATAGAAAAGAAAAGAAAAATATTTTTGTATTTTATATTGTTTTTGGGAAATAGGAACTTCTGGGAGAAGGATCTCAAATCACTAATCGCTTATACTCTACACAATAGTCGCATCACACCTCCCCGGCAGCGGCGCCAAAATTTGATCCGTGCTGAATACACTTATAAATAAATGCAGACAGCGGATACGCGTGAGTAATTACAAATCACCCCTTTGTGAAAAAGGATACTTGCAAAAACTCACGTTCGTGTGTAGTGTGAGAACAGGTAAGTAATTACCCGGATCGTTTTCCAACGAGGTATGAATGGGCAAACTGTGGAAAGTTAGGATTAGAGTGACTGATGATTAAATATGAGATTTTGCTTTTTTTTAAAATTCTAAATAACAAATGATAAACAAATATGCACAAGAAAATTAAACGCGAATTAATAAACTAAAAACGCGTAGCAGGAAATCTAAAATAGGACAAAAACTGAAATATATGAAATTTAAAACCTAAAAATGTAAAATTACTTAAAACTTATTTTAAAACTAAAATTATATTTTTTTATACTTTTTATTTAATTATTATTAATTATTTATTATTTAATAATTATTTAAAACTAATTTAATATATAATAAATACTAAATAAACAAAGAAAAATCTAAAAATTTTTCTAAAAATATTATAAGATGAAAAGAAGCTAAGAAAATTATAAAAATGAAAATTACTTAATTAAAAATTTAAAAAGATAAATTCTATTAAATAGAAGCTATCACTATTTTTCTGTTTTTGTTTTTCTTAAGGTCTAAAAATGTTATTATATTTTTCCTAGAATCTAATTAATGAAAGAAAATTATGAAAATTAGAATTATATTTTTTTGATTATTATTTTATTTATTATGATTTAATTACTATTAAAAACTGATTAAAAAGATTAAAAATATTAAATGACTTAGGAAAAATCTAAAAAATTCAAGATAAGTCTAAAATAATATTTAAAAGATAGGAAAAATAAAATCAGAAGTTATCTAAGCTCAATAAGCTGATTTGGGCAGATAAGCAGTTTGCTAATAAGCCCAAAAATAAGCTAAAAAGCTAGAAAAATTACCAAATGATCAGAACTAGTTCTAACAACTTATCTAAGTATGAAACAACTTAATCAGCCCAGAAAATCACTCAGAATAAGCAAGCTAAGCAGTTGTGCAGATCAAAATCAAAACAGAAAATTGCAGTCAACACCCCTACTTGCAGAGCCAATTTAAGCAACCAATAAGCAGATAAGTCTGAATATTAAGGGGGCAAAAGCTACCCTATACTACTGGCTACACAAAAACAGCAAAAGCCCCATCTCAATCAACCCAATTGGACTCCAATTAAGCCAAAGATCAGGTGCCAGAAACTGAGCTTAACCTATGGATTTTGACTTTTTGCAGTTTTTGAAAATTTGACTTAATCTGAATTTGATTGATCCTAAGTAATTGATTATGATGTAATAAGCTATTATAAAACTAGATTAAGCTGAATGAGCAAATTCTAAAGCTATATGAAGCCAACACAGTCCTAATTATCCAACAGTAAACAGATTAAGCTAATGAATATGCTATTTTGACTTTTTAAGAATTAAACCACTATTATTATGTTACCTAAGTCCTGATTATACCTGATGAAATCAATATCTGTCACTAATATATCAAAACACCAAATGCAATCATCCAAAACATACAAATCCAAACACCCCTTAAGAAAAGGGCTGTGTTAGATTTGAACTAGCACAGACAAAAGGAACTTGAATTTTCTTGTAATTACTGATTAATTTACTTATTTAAGCTATATTAAACAACTTTCAAAACAAAAAAAGAGCAATATAATAAGCTATACTAATATGGCTGATTTATGAAATTTTCTATGAAATAAGCCAAAACAAAAACTAATTAGCAACACCAAATAATAATGACTAAGATAGAACTACTATGATCTAATAAGCTTAAAACAACCAGAATAAGCACTTAACAATTATAAATAAGCATTAACACAGTACTATGGAAAATGATGCAAAAAATGGAAAAAGTAAGCTTACAACTGTGTAGGCTAAAAGAACATGAACCAAGGATCAGAAACCACTCCTAGCTTGTTGTCAACAAGCTAGAAACCAGAAAAGCCATCCAGATTAGCTTCTACCCCCCCCCCCCAGAACTGCTTAATGGCCACAGAGTTGACTATTGTTGACTTTCTTGAATTTTCTTGATACAGAACTAATAATCACTATATAAACTTATACAAAGCTATGAAAAGCTTTCATAAGCTTATAACAAGGGTATTTATGGCTTTTGATTAGTTCTTAATAGCTAAACAACTAAATACGAATTACCAGGAAAAATGAAAACTTGAACTTTTATTATAACTGAGATTGAGTACAATACAGAAGTATTTTAAGAACAAGTAACTTGAAACTAACATAAATTGACAATAAAAGCTTACATTGAGACTGAAACTAAGCATTAACTAAATCTACACTACTTTTGGTCTTAATCTACTGACAAACTTCATTCTTGTGCTTCTTCTTCTTTATATAGCATTCCAAAAGACTCTCTGATGAATTCCGAGCTAATCCCACCCATTTAATTGCTTTGAAGTGATCTCAGCCATCCATGGCATTTTTGGCGGGAAAACAGGACATGTGGGATTTTAGCAGAACAAGTGGGGTAGGAAAGCATTAAATGCTTCCTTGGACTGTTAGGTATCGTATTGGGAAGGAGGAGTGAGGTGTTGGGTGGTTTTGTCTGATAAGGTGGGTGATGGTGGTATTGTTTTTGGCGGTATGGGGAAGAAGAAGACGGGTCAAACATTGGTTTGACCCTGGGATATTTAGCAAAAAGGGATGGGCCGGGTTTTATTTATGGGATTGGGCTTGGGTTTATGTTGTGGTTTGGATTTGCTGCTGGGTTTATTTTAGGATTTGGAATTGAATATTAGATAAACCTTAGGGACCAAAGTTGTAATTTTCTGATTTATGAAGGGTTGACACTGTAATTTTCCAAAAATTATCAAAAGGGGCTATTTTGCCAATTATGAATAGAACAAGGGTTACATTTGATAATTTTCCAATTTTTAAAACCCAGGGACTATTTTTGACATTTTTCAAACTTGGGGGACCAAAGTTGTAATTTTGCAAATTTGAACCTTAAAAGACTAATCTTGACAACTTATGAATCCCCAAGGACCTTTGATGATATTTAACATGTTTTGAATAACCAGGGACTAGATCTGCCAATTTGTGAAATTTCAGGGACTGAAAATGACAATTTTGTGAACTTTGCATGTTTTTCACTTGTTTTGAATCTTTTTGTTCCTGAATCATATAAAAACACATTTTAATGATATTTATAGTATTATGTGACATTTCAAAGTGTTTTTGGCTGTTTATGTGGGTTTAAACAAGGTAAATATATGTGTATTTAGACACATATCATTTATCTTAGGTGCTTACGCCTAGTGGATGAGGTTTTCAATCCTTTCCCAAGCCTATGGAATCTATTTGCTATGACAGGTAGTGAGAGATATTATCCGTTTTCATTTATGAGATTTATTTTAATGACACTTGAGAGATGTGAGTATCTAAACACTACTTGTGAGGTGCTAGTTTGTAATCTCCGTGCTTATTATGATTAAAGTGGAACGACTATTTGTTGTAATTACTTTTATATTAGCATTAAATGACCCCTAACTTGTATTTTGATTAGAATAAAAGCGCATTTGCTTGAGGACAAGCAAATCTCAAGTGTAAGGGTATTTGATTAAGCGAAAAGTGTACCGCTTTTAGGGGGTCATTTAAGCCCTAAATCGTATTTATTTGATCAAATATTGCCCTAAATCGTTCCTTTTGTCATTTTAGGTACTTTGGAGAAGAAATCTGGAAAAGGAAGCATTTTGGACGTTTTTGGAGCATAAAAGTGAAGAAAACGACAAAGTCTCAAAATCGGCTGGAAAAGTACCTTTGACGGCGTCAAGGATTGCTCCTGACGGCGTCATGGCTTGGCAAAAGAGGTGGATATGAAAAATACACGTGACGCGCCAGTGAGTTTTACATCAGAATTCTGACGGCGTCACCCTTTAAGGTGATCAAGGCCATCACGGTTTAAGCTAAAGAGAGACGGCGTCAAGCCTTATTCTGACGGCGTCAGCCCTTGATAAGCCAGAGCGGATTTTGGAGGACTAAAGAGGGACGGCGTCAAGAAGGCCATCCGGGAACCCTAAACGCGGCGAGGTGACGGCGTCACACTCCATAACGTGACGCCGTCAGATCTGAAAGTCTATATATAGTTTTGCAATTTTTATTCATAGTGTGGAACTTGGTGTGCAACTTTTTGGGAGGAAACCCTAATACGATTTTAACAGCTTTTTCAAGGTTTTTTACCTTGAGATATTCCATGTTACATTGAAGATAAGTTATCAATTAATCATTCAATATGTCTATGTGTTGTTTGATTATATCTTGTTCTTGTCTTTTGTTTAACATGCTAGGCTAGGTTTTCTTTGTGTTTGCTTAGATCTAATGAAACCTAACTATTGATTATTGGTTATTAGTGTGTTATTAATTGTATTGGATGATTGTTTATCGATGTTAGGCTTAAGAAAACTGGCTAACTTCCTATACGGTAACTTGCTTGAACGTCTTAAGAAACATGAACCAATGCGTACTAAGGTTTTTATGGTTGTATTTAATGCATGAGCGAATTCTAGTGATCCCATGTTAGGAGCTTCTTAGCCGGCTCGACATAGGAGTGAAGTAGGAGCTTGTAGAGTTGGGGAAGTACGTACGCCACCCCACGATTGGTATTAAGGAATACACCCGTCATCCACGCAATTAATACACACTAATCAACCGGTAAAAGATAGTTAGGGAGTAAGGAAATCTAAGTAAACACATTTCTCTCCATATAAGTTCCACCACAACTTTTCATTTTCAGTTATTTTATTTTATTTGCATTTGTAGTTATTTGGGTTAGTTGACTAGCAACTAATTCCGCCCACTCCTTCAAACCCGAGATTTTACTTGCTTTTATAAAAAATTATAAAAATACAAAAATAATCTTCCTTCACCCTTAGACCTAATTAGAGTAGTTTTTCATACCTAACGAACACTATTCCCTGTGGAGAACGATCAATCCCCCGTACTTACCACTACACTATACTACATCGGTCAGGTACACTGCCTGGTGGGGTTGTAAGCCTCTTGAGATCCCTCGAGAGGTAAAACCTGTTGTAAGGTTGCAAAACCCACGCATCAATATATATATATATATATATATATATATATATATATATATATATATATATATATATATATAAATTTAAATTTTTGAAATTAAACCTTAACATGTGGATCTGCAGGGGAAGCAACTTCTTGAATTTGATTAGTTTCAGAAACCGAGATCGATTCCTTCACAACGGATAGCTTAGGGTTTGGATTCATCTTATGTTTATTAGATCCAGATTTAGGAAGTAGTTTTCGAAGAGATGAAATCGAAAGATTTCCGGATGAGGACGACGATTAAGGTTTTTTGGTAATGGTTTGAGGGATTCAAACGTGTGTGAGAGTGAGTGAGGGAGGAGATTGGGGATGAATGGAGGTGAAGGAAGGATAGGATGGTTTTGGGGGAAAGGGTTTAATTTTTGGAGAAGTGATTTGAATTTTTTGGGAGTAAATTAAACTTACCGCCTGAAGAAAGTGTCATCTGTTTTAGGGATGACACGCAAATGTAAGTGTACTCCGCGTTAGAGGACGTTTTTTTATGACACTAAAAATTGCCTGTCATCTAGCCTTCAGATTGTACAATTTATGACAGTTTTTTTATGACACACATCTTTACGTGTCATTATCATGCGTGTGTCATAATTTTGGTGTCATTAAAGGCTATTTTTCTAGTAGTGGTAATGAAAGTAGATATTAACTCCAACTGTTCTATTAATTAGATGTGAATAAACCACATGAGAACATCAATCTCTTACCTTGCAGTCAAGGGAATCCTTTAAATCATATTTCTTTATGTTGTTGCTTGCACACAATAAAGATTTATCCTACTTGTGCATGGAACAATATTATGTATCAGATAAACAACACGCCAATCGTTTGCTTATGTAATCAAAATGATTTGTGTCATAGATATAAGTAGATATAGAATCACCTCGTCTAGTAAGGAAACGTACACGACTATCCTCAATACCACAAGTGTCTATAATTGGAAAGTAGTTATCTCAAAAGATTCTAGAGATAATCCGGGTTACTACCAAGATCTCAAAGCTTGTAGCTCCCACTGAATTACAGATCATTACATGAACTCATTATTCAGTAATTACAACACAATGATCCCACTGGATTTGACAACATTATAAGTGTTTCATAACCAGTAAAAGCAAATATTGTGCTGTTTACTTTCCTACACCTTTGAGGAATCCCTTACGTAACATTACTAAGGTACTCAAAGAATGTATTCTATATTGCAAATGATGGGATATCCATCAATGCAATTAACTTGAGAAAATTAGGCATGCAATTTATTTCTCAGTTAGGTCTACCATCACTACTATGGTATGTAGCCCCTTTGAATGGTTAAAGCACAACAACTAGATCAATCATTCTAGTTTGCCTTTTTACCGATTTTGCGGTAATTAGTCTAGCTTCTAATTTTAATAACTCCTAAGCGTGCAATTTCTTTAAAAAATTTGCCATGAGTTATTTCTTAAAATTTAGACAATTCTAATTTTCATATTATACCTTTCTCATTCATGAAAAGGAATAGGATTAAGTCTCACTCTTCTCACGGAAAGTAGACTAGGTTTATTCTTTTAGTTAAGTTGACTCTATCCAAAGACCCCTACGGGTTCAGATCAACTTTTCACTAAAGGAATGTCTCACGTTTACGGTTTTAGCGTTGCATTTAATACATTAAAAGAATTTTCAAAATTCAATTTTAGTATTTTCGATAATACAATTTTTCAAGAAAATTAAACACTCATGGTAAATAAAATTTAACCATTTAATTTTCACTGAAAGTGAGGATCCAAATTGACATCGTTTCATTACATCAGCTTTGGTTGCTAGCAATGAAAGTACTCCTTATACCCACTTTATAGTTTGTCAAAATTAGGTCCGCCGCTTCGACTATTTTGTACAGTTGCATCAATCAATTAAAAACTTTAAGATTTTAAAGCTTAAAACATTTACGTAGTAAATTATTAAATTGCTAGTCTCGCCTGGGAGTAAATTACCGTGCGAAGTGAACCACTATTGGCACATAAGACTTGACAATAAATAATTTACCACAAAAGGTTTCATAGTTATTAAGTTCATTTATTTTTATACAAAAATTACCCTCTTTTTTTTCTTACAATCCATTATAATTTAAACAAAAAAGGATCAAGTAATTAAAAAATAAATAAACACATAATAACACATATATGATAATTAAATCATATAGCCACATGCAAACCTTTTGATAAACCCTATTAATAATCTCTATGTGAATATTTATGTATATAACTACTAAAACTCCCATTCGTTTTCGAGCGCATTGTACCCAATGGACCACAGACACCAAAAAAAATGGTCGCGTAAGTTTTAATAATTGTATACCACATTACACATAACCGATTCATTAATATAATTAATTAGGTCTTCCCTAATTTTAGATTTATCTAAAAAACATGTAGCACATAAACAAAACCTAATCCATGATTCCTTGCATGAAGAATCATGGATCATACAGGAACATAACCCTTATTATTCAAATAAACACATAAAACACAACATGTTCTTAATTTAGGGTTACAAAACTAATAATTAGTTAAAAGAGGGTCGAAAACCTAATTCTAAATTCTAATTTTTTCGATTTTTATTATGCGTTTAGGTAATTACAATTACATGTTAAACAGGCTCTTGATGCCACTGTTGGAATTTAAATAGCATGACACGCATCTAAATAAATAAACACATCAAGTACGCATAGCGGAAGCAAGATCTTAATTTAAAACATATAGAGAATTACCGAATAATAAATAAGTTACATACCTTAAGATCCTAACAAGAACAAGGATCAATCTTCTCTTTACTTCACTTGATCAATAAATAGGATTAACGTGGAACCCCTTACCCTTT
Organism: Artemisia tridentata subsp. tridentata; assembly: GCA_021014915.2. Classification (NCBI taxonomy): domain Eukaryota; kingdom Viridiplantae; phylum Streptophyta; class Magnoliopsida; order Asterales; family Asteraceae; genus Artemisia; species Artemisia tridentata. Next base: position 510,887,193 of record CP139508.1, on the reverse strand, counting down.
TGTTCCACAATCCAAGATTAATTACTAAAGTGAGTAATACCGAACTCTTGTACACACGTATAATCAACCAAGTATTGATGCTAGTGAATGAACATGTAAAACCAAAACAATTTGCTACACAAAAAAGTATAGATCGACCCTTATAAAAGTGTACGATCGGTTTTTTGAATGAAGAGGAGAAGAATACAAATTTTAGGGTTATAGTAAATGTTAAAGCCTAAAATCTATCCTAACCAATACAACTAACACTAGGAAAGATCAAAGAATAAGAGTGGAACTTGAATATTAACTTTATAAATCACGCACTTAATCTTTAATACAAACCCTAGACTAATGAACAACTCTTGAGGACCTTAGAGCACCAACCTTCCAAATGAGATGGAAGGTGGTATTTATACATTTCATGAGATGGGTGGGCTTGGACATGAGTTGGGCTTTTACATGGATTACATTTAACTTACAAACTTAAGTCCAAGCCCATTGATTAACTAACTTATACAACGACACTTTTAATACTAAAATTATAAAGACGATGACCATCACTTTTTTATAAATCCTAACAGTAAATGTACAAGGTAACCAAAACAATAACCCTTCAATTTGTATATATAGTGAATACCTAAATTGGAGCCTAAGTTATAACATGGATCGACAATGGGTTGTGAACCCATAAGCCCAACCGGCCACCCCTTAGAATGGGGCTTCTAGATCCTTCTTTGGCTCCAAATTTCACTAACGGTCCTCCCTTTATTCCCTAACGGTCGTTAGTAAATTCTGTTAATTACCTAACGTCCGTTAGTTATCATTTCGTGTCCAAATAATTAATATACATAAATATTATATACATTAATTATTTACTTGGTCATTCATACGTCAAGTGTGCAATGCCTCGATCCCGTGTTCGATTCTAGTCATATACATTTTAATATTTTTCCATAACTCTAACAAAAATAACTTCGGTCTGTTTGTTAAAATTTTAGTTTTCGCCCCTATATTTTTGTAGATCACCCCGATTTTTTTAAGTTTTATTTTTTTATATTTTTGACACCTATATTTTTATACCAATCTTTTATATGGTTTTCACCAAAACGAAATTTTTTATAGCTTTTGGACAAATAAGGAAATATTTTAATCTCTTTAATTAAAAAACTTAAGATAAATAAATAATTATTAAAAAATATATTACTTAATAAGGAATGATTTGATTTTTTTGAAATGAAAAAGTTCCAACTTAGGGTTTTATTTTATTATATAAAAGATTCGCTTCATTTCAAATGGCATTGTTTTTTAGTTTTAGGCTTTATCCAAACTTTGAATTATTTTTTTTCAGCCGTGAAACCCTCGGGTCTATAGTCTATTAGTTATATTCAGTGTTGCAAAAAAAGGTCTACAAGGCCGATTAATCGCCGATTAGGTGCTACAAGGCCATCGACCTTGCCGATTTATGTAACTGGGTCAAACAAGTAGGTCAACTGTGGTCAACGGCGGTCAATGGTGGTCAAACTTGCCGGAAACCTATAAATCTTGCCGGAAGTACCCAAAACTCACTGTAAACTTATTTTGATCACTTATATTAGCTCTTTAAGTCTATTATGTTAGAAATGAAGCTGGGCGATATTTACGTGAATTGGAAGTAGACAACTAGATTGCATATAGTGCAAGGACTTATTGTGTAATATTCTAATAGTTGTCATGTTAGGCATTTAAATAACCCACAAGTCTTCACTTGTGGGGTGTGGCTGAAAATCATTCAACATAAGAATAATATCCGGTTTTCATTATCTCCACCTTCTCTCTACTCTATCACAAAAGCTAAACATGAATCTCTTCTTCTTTCATGAACCGAGACCACCAGAAGGTCTAAAAGAACGATTCTTGGTCATTACTAGTGGTATCAACAGCCTAGCTTCGAGGTAGGAGTTCTTGTGTTCGGATTCTTGTTAAAAATACATAATCTTGTGTCTTGTTTTTCTGTGAAACGCAGCAAGATCATAGAGCAAAGGTGTTATTTTTGTTTAATCCTAAAGATTAAAACATTCTTTGTTATTTTTCTTTCATTAGAAAAGTAACAACTTATGTTTTTATTCTATTCGATCTACACAAATAATTTTCAAGAAAGTTGTATTTGTTTGGTGTTTGTTCGACTTGGCTGTGAAGTTGACTAGTTCTTCACTGAAATATTAGTTGGAAGAATAAATCTTTGGTTTGTTCGTGGCTCCTAGATCGACATTATTCAAAATTTTTTATAAGATTTGTGTTTGTTGATAAGTTTGTGATAAGATTTTAGTGGGTAAGAATTAGTCAAAGGTGGAAGAAATTCCTTCAAGTGGGTGAAAGTTGTCAGTGAAAATCTTCCAAGATAAGGCATCACGTGGGTGTGTAAGGCAAAAGGTCAAAAAGTTAGTAAAAAGTATTTTTCTTTTATCGCATTTGGCCTGATCAGCGTGTTCTATCGCAATTGACAAAAAAGTTGCGTTTTATCGCAATTGGAAGAAATCCCAGCGATTTATCGCAATTGGGCTTTTTTATCGTAATTCACAAGGCTGAGTTTTATCGCAATTGGTTCTGGTCAGAGTTATCGCAATTGAGTCATTCTATCGCAATTGGCACTCTGTCAGAGTTATCGCAGTTGGCATCAGATATCGCATTTCAAGCTTGTCCGATATCTTATCTCAATTGCGATATCGGACAAAGAAGGGAATTGCGATATCGGACAAAGCATGATTTTCAGATTTGACATTTTCAGTCCTTGTACTTTCCAGCAGCCTTAAAGAAGTTTCAGAATTGGCAGTTTTGGTCCTCGTACCTTTGTGAAACGATTTCAAAGTTAAATAACTTTTAAGGATTTGATTCGAACGTAATTTCGTCAACTCAAAAGTGAACTCGGTATTTTTACTCTTGTATAAGAGTGTAAAATACTTCGACAAACGGATATCTACCCTCTTGTATAAGAGTGTTAGATTTTATATAAATTACCAATTTATATAAATTGGATATATTTCTATCTAAATTGATATTTTGCCATAATTTATATAAATTTTGGTCAAATTGAAATTTCTATGGAAATTTATCATTTTATCTAAATTGTGATTTACATAACTTTTGTCGAATTTGTAATCTTTTGACTTTGTCTTAATTATACTCTAATCAAATTTTGTAACTTTATTTAAATTTGTTTCGTTTATATAAACTGCAAGTTCAACGATCACCAACAACATAACAAGACTCCACAACAACATCTCCTATTCCGTTGCAAAGATCCTGAACAAGAATCGCAATCAAATGACAATGGCTAAATTATCAACTTTGACTTCAAGGATGATTCATTATTACTTATTTGAAGTTGAAGTGGAATATCACGGGTGCGTGTACTTAGTATCTTGAAGATATCGGGGTTGGTTGGATGCATGATTCTTCGAGATCCTTGTTTGAGCATTTATAGAATAGTGATTAAGTCTTGGGTTATCTAGTTTTCATAGGTCAAGGGGTGGATGGACGAAGACCTAGTTAACTATCACTTAAAGGAGATACGTTGTAGTACTCAGTGTCACACAAAGATGTGGATAATTCAAGAGAGGTTCATATACAGTTAAGGAAGGATGGATGGGTATATGAAACGACCTATGCTATAAGGAGTTACGTTGTAGTGCTCAGTATAGGTTTTTAGTCACACTATCGTGCAAGTTTAAGTCACAAGTCTGGGATATTTTACTTCAGTATCAAGTTCGTCATAGTGGGTGTATCCATCAGCAGTCACTACAAAAAGCCGTTGGTTTGATACAAGAGGTTTGAGAAGAGATTGATCTGAAGAGAATTGAAGAGAGAATAGTTATCGACATCCACTCATGGGGTATTGATTTGTATGTTGCTTCTAGTTGATATGTCTATGTACACATATGTAGGATGAGTCCGAAAGATCGTCATCATCCTGGAGGGAGAAAGGTGTACATCGGGGCTGTTTATTGAAGAACTGGAAGCATTCTAAGTGAGCTGACGATATCGATATGTGCTCCCCAAACAAACCTGTGAAGAAGTTACAAGTCATCAGTCTATAATCCATTTTCCGCTGTGCAAGAGACTGAAGACAATTTGGCAAGATTTCAGAGAAACTTCTTCTACAAGCTTCAAGGCTATATCAAACGGGTTGTCAATTTGGGAGGGAGCATGTAAAAGAAAATGCCTCACTAATTGGGAGGGAGTAATAACCCAATTAGGTCATTACAGTGATTCTGCAAGTAAGTCAAGCAAGCTGAGAAAGATACGAGAAGATCAAGAGCTGTGAAGACATCCTCAAAAGGAAACTGCTCTACTTCAGCATTGCTTTTATCATTGTTATGTAATTGTTAGGAATCATTATAACCAATTCACGTATATCTCCAGCTGGAGGGAGATTGTTAGAAATGAAGCTGGGCGATATTTACGTGAATTGGAAGTAGACAACTAGATTGCATATAGTGCAAGGACTTATTGTGTAATATTCTAATAGTTGTCATGTTAGGCATTTAAATACCCCACAAGTCTTCACTTGTGGGGTGTGGCTGAAAATCATTCAACATAAGAATAATATCCGGTTTTCATTATCTCCACCTTCTCTCTACTCTATCACAAAAGCTAAACATGAATCTCTTCTTCTTTCATGAACCGAGACCACCAGAAGGTCTAAAAGAACGATTCTTGGTCATTACATATTACAAGTTGTTTTTCAGAAAATACATTGCTGGAAATACCTAAAACTCACCGGAAATACACAAAACTTGCTGGAAATAACTAAAATTTGTCAGTAATGTCAATCCGATTAATCACCGATTAATCCCGCCTAGACCGATTACAAGCTACAAGGTGGTCGACCGCCCGACTACCGATTCGCGATTTTTGCAACCTTGGTTATATTTATACACGAAAATAGGAAGAAAGAAAAAAAGAGTGAAAAAGGTCATGAGATTGAGTTGGTGGGGTTAAAGGGGTGGTGGTGTGTGTGATTGGGGACTAAAAAGCTGCTTTTTTCTATCTCCCTCAATTTGTGTTCAGAGCATCTTTGCAGACAAAAAAACACATGTATATTCAATCTATGGTTTCAATTTTAACCTCCTACAAATCATCAAAATAACAAAAAGTTTACATCCAAAAAAACCAACCAAAAGTTGGAGACACAAAATATTACCATATTAATAAAACCAACAATATACATCTAAGCAGGCCTAATGAGTAGCGTCTTTAACTTGAGAGAGAAAAAAAAGTAAATTATTATATCTAAGCGGGCCTAATCCTCTTGTTGAGCATGAGAAGGCTGAGGCGGCTGTTCAATATCTGGGGTGGGATGTTGGTTTGACTCCCTCCATTTCAAGTATATGTAAATGAAGCCGGTTCCGCACATTGCACCACCACCAAAGCCAGCAAAGGTAGCAAGCAAAATGGACAGAATCCCAGTCAGATGAAGCTGTAAAAATCACACATATAGTTAATTTATTATGTCTTATTTCAGCAAAATTAAGAATGAACTTGCTTGAACCACTTACCTTGAAAAAGAAGACAATTGCAAAACAAACCACTAGTATGAACTGCACGGTTGCATAAATCCATGCATACCTTCTTCTGACTGGACATAATTAATTTATTATTGCAAGTACTAAAAAAATATTCCAATCCTTTAGAAAGAAATATCAAGAGGAAGTTACATACCCATTATTGTTGTCGCTATCATGGATCCTAGGAGACCAAGTATGCAACCAAATGGCAAGGATATAGCAATTCCACGCTTATCCATTTCTTTTAGCTTTTACAAATTCAACATATATATGATCAGGAGCGCTAGTATAGCTTCTAAGATTATAAAAGATTAATGATTTATGATTACTCTTGACATACCAAAAATAGCCCCAAGAAGCATATGTAAGCAAGCATGCTCACAATCAGAAGAATAGGTGCGTCCTGCCATACCCTGAGAAACCACTTCGCATTGTTAGTTAATTATATGCCACGACCCGACCCAATAAGGCCTTATAAGGTCAAACTTAGCTTATCGGGTCAACCCGATAGCCTTATAGAGTTGGGTTAGGGTTTTATTTAGTTCATTATCGGGTTGACGCTATTTAAACTCATAATTGAATTTCTTTATAAATATCTTATCAAAAGATACTAAATGATAAAAGGTAGATATTGATTCATTTTTTCATTTATTTATGATAACTTTCATGTATACCTGTATGTAGTAGGATTATGCATAACACGCACGTTCATCACCTTTTGGTTGCAAATCTCACAAATTCTGTTACCTTTTCGGCTAAACCATTTTGTAGCACAATCTTTGTGAGCGAGGCCTAACTCCCCTTTGCAATTGCAAGCCAGCTTAAGGGCGCCCTCGTGAAGTTCATTGATCCGTCCCGAAACAACACTCGTAATTAAACAAATGCAGACTTGGAACTGGATGCTCGTGTGTAGTGTGTATACTGGGCAAGTGATCACCCAGGTCGTCTCCCAACGAAGTGTGAAATTGACGATTGCTCAGAATTTGGATTATAATGACCGATGATAAGATATTTTTGGATTTTTGCTTTTTTAACAATTCTACTGACAATTTAAAACAAATATACAAATTAAAAGTAAACGCGATTAAAATTAACTACAAACGCGTAACGGGAAAATCTAAAATGTGACAAAAACTAAAATTTATAAAATTCCAAACCTAAAAATATAAAATTACTTAAAACTTATTTAAAAACTTAAATTATAATTTTCTACACTTTTTATCTATTTATTACTAATTATTAATTATTAAATTATTAATTAAACTAATTTAAATTATAAAAAAAATACTAAATAGACAAAGAAAATTCTAAAACTTTTTCTATAAATATTATAAGATAAAATGAAACTAAGAAAATTATAAAAATGAAATCTACTTAATTAAAATTTAAAAAGATAAAATTAATTAAATAGAAACTATCACTTATTTTCTATTTTATATTTTCTTAAGGCCTAAAAATATTTTTATATTTTTCCTAGATTACAAATAACAAAAGAAAATTATGAAAATTGGATTTGTATTTTTTTTGATTATTTTTCTATTTATTATAATTTATTTACTATTAAAAACTAATTAAAATGATTAAAAATATAAAAAGACTTAGGAAAATTATGAAAAATTACAGATAATGCTAAAATATTATTAAGAAGCTGGGAAAAATAAAATGAAAAGTTGGATAAGCTTAAAAATCAGATTTGGGCTAACAAGCAATAAGCTAATAAGCCAAAATTAAGCAAATAAGCACTAAACTTCATCAACTGATCAGGACAAGTTAAAATAACTAAAATAAGCTTAAAACAACTGATATTACACAATAAGCACTAAGTATTAAGCAATTGAACACTTGGCTGATTTGGAACTATGCACAGAAGATTTCAGTTGAACAGGCAACTTGAGGGCTAGATTAAGCACTCAATTAGCTGTCTAAAAGTGAACCTAAGGGGGCAAAAGATAGCCTACACTACTGAGAATCTAAAAACAGCAAAAGCCCCATCATGATTACACCAATTGGACTCCAATTTAGGCTGAGATCAGCAACTCAGAACCATGGTTCTGCTGATTTGTTTGTGCAGACTTGCACAATATTGTGCACAGACCAAGTATGTCCTAAGCAGCTAATATGGTTATGCTATATAGACTATATGAGACTTAAAACAACCAAGAACAAAGCCAAAATCAGCTTGTGGCTGTTAATGGCTTATTTGAGCATTTGACTGCCCAAAATTCACACAGTGGACACAATTATTGAATATCTAGCTATACTACTTTTGAGATCAGGAAAACAGCTTATTATGGCTTCTTAAAGCTGATGCAAAGCTGATCAAATGACCAATCTACAGTACACCTTATTTTACCCTACTAACAAAACAAATCCAAACAGTCCTTTAGAGTTTGACTGTCTTGGATTTTCAAAGCAAAATCAAAATTTTAAACTAAGGATCTAATTATTATTGATCTATTAGCTTATATGAATACTATTGAACAACTTTTATCACAGATATAAGCTTATTATTAAGCTAGACTAGATATTGCTATTTTTGGTCTTTTCTAGGATTTTTGAGCAAATTAAATAAAAACTATTATACTACTGACAAATCTGATCACATGCACTAAGAAACTAACAATAAGCTTATAAGGACACAGATCAGCAGAAAATAAGCACTTAAACAGTACTTAATGAAATAAAGCAAAAATTGAGGAAATTCTTACAACTGAGGTGGACTGATACACAAAGAACAAGGAACCAAGGACCAATCAAACTTGTCAAATACAAGCTAGATAACCCAGAGAAGCTTCTTGAACTAGCTTAATCACCCAGAATCAGCTTATTGCTTCAATGTTGACTTTGTTTGACTTTTCTTCAATCTTGAGATTTAGAACAAGTGATACTACAAATAACTTATACTAAGCTATAAGAAGCTTAGATAAGCTATTTAAAATAGCTGAGAAGCTATTCTAGATACTACTTATTAATGATCTTATTCTCAGTTTTAATGAAAATCAAAACATTAGTATAAATTATTGCTACTGACAATATTCAACAAACAAATACACTAAAGACTTGTATTGATTGATTGAAGTTCAAAATTACAAGTTAAACTACTTGAAGTAGGAAATACGGTTACACTATTTTACTCTAAATTTCCACTTAGCTAATTTACACTACATTACACACTTATATACTATTTTTTTAAGCTGGGATACTCTCTTGTCGACATCTTGAATCAATCCCCACCATTGAATTGATCTAAATTCATCTCCTCAGCACACATGGCAATTTGGCGGGAAAACCGGATTTTGACTTAATCCTCTGAATTTGCTAGTGGGATAGTGGGAGAGAAGCATTTATTGTTTTTGGGAGTGTTAGGTGGAGTGTTGGAGGAGGGGGGATGAGCTGGTGGTGGTGACAAGCTGGTATTGTTTTTGGCGGTTTTGGAGTGACGGGTCAAACTTGGTTTGACCGTCTGAGTGTTTAAACTCAGACAAAGGATGGGTTTGGGCTTTTGTTTATTTGGGCTTGGGACTGGGTATAAGGATTGGGTTGGGTAAATAATAAAAGGGTTGGGTTTATTTTGGGTTAAGGGTAGTGTTTTGGATTTAATGGGTAAGTTTGATCCGGATTTAGTAGATAAATAAGCATAGGGACCATTCTTGTAATTTGCTGAAAGTTGAGGGGTTGATTATGCCAACTTCCAAAATATCTTCCAAGGACTAAACCTGCCATAAAATAATTATACAAGGACCATATTTATTTTTTTAAAGTTTTTAAATCCCAGGGACCATTTTTGTACATTTTCAAACTTCAGGACCTTTTTGTAATTTTTGCCCAAACAATCATTCAAGGACCAAATTTGACAATTAAGATTATTTTAGGGACCATTTTTGATAAATTTCACTTTTTTAGATTCTAGGGACTAGATTTGCCAAATTCTGAAAGTTCAGGGACTAAAATGCAAATTATGTCATTTATTGTTTATTTTTCCCTGAAACTTATAAAAACACAGTCAGATGATATTTTTATTCATTTTTAGACTTTTTAAAGTATTTTTGACTGTTTCTGTAGCTCAAATGTGAAAGAAATGATGAGTATTTACACACTCATCAATCCCCCACACTAAACTATTGCTAGTCCCTAGCAATCTTTTATGAAGTTTTTAATGGATGTATCTCTTTACCAGAAGCCATTACCTCTGGAGTAGCCAAATGTTTCAGTTCAAGTAAGAACTTTGGTACACCGATAACCAAATGATTTTGAGCAAACCATAAGCTGTCAACGATTTTGATTTGTCTTTACCAGAAGCCGTTTGCTTCTGGACTAGCCAACTCTTAGATAAATTATTAATATTATCTTTGGTGAGCTGATTACCAATCATGGTTTTTCCACTGCCTTTACCACAAGCCATAATCTTGCGGGCTAGCCAACTCTTAACTTTTAAAGATATGGTGAGTCGAATACCATACAATTTTAGGCAAATTGTAAGCCAAAAACGGATTTGATATATCTTTACCAAGAGCCGTTTGCTCTCGGATTAGCCAATCCTTATGTGGGTTAGACATGGCGGACTGATAACCATTTATTGCGTTCTAAGTGAGAAAAAAAAATTTTAAATTTTGGCCAAAATGGGGGTACTAGATGGTACATTTGATCAAATTCGCGAGAATTCCCCCCATACTTAGAACTGAATATTGCCCTCAATATTCAAAGTACCGGTTGTTAAACCAACACTTAGAACGTGAAAGGGAAATACTAATAGCCTTTTATTTAATATAGATATTTTTTTTTTTTTTTTTTTTTTTTTTTTTTTTTTTTTTTTTTTTTTTTTTATATACTATACATATTTACAACATGTGGGGAATCTCCCCCACACTTAGGTGAGACATGGGTGAAAACCCATATTTTGCTACTGTTTTTGATAACCGAGTCGCTAGCTTGACTCGACCCCGAATTGAGCTGATTCCTCCCAAACAGTCAGGTTTATCACGCAAGCTAACCGCTTGTGAACGGTCAACTGTAATAAAGGGCTCCTGAACAGCATGGAAGAAAAAGCAATTTTAAAAGTCTAAGGGGAAGTAAGAGACCAGGAAATCCGGCATTTAGACCAATGTTAGATGGACAATGCCGGGGTCAAAAGTAATATCCTCACTCCCGAATGAGTGAAAGATAGGGGAAATCACCGAGTAGGTGAAGGGAAGAAGAGAGATCTGAATAGCAATTAAGACAAGAACTTCCTCCTCAAGAATTGCAAGTGGAGGAGGCAAGTTCTTAAACTTGATCTCTGGAAATTTATCAGTTTTTTCAACTGATTTGATTTTTTCATTATGAAGTTGTTTTGGTGGAAGAGGGGAAAATGAATCTTCGTTTAACAAATTTTCTAGAAAAAGGATATCCCCCTCAGGATCAAGATAGTTATCATCAACCTCTTGCGGAGGTGAACTATCTACAGCAAGAAAAGCATCGACTTCATCCCAAAAGGGATCACTTCCCTCAACCGAAGTGAGAGAAGGGGAAGAGTCGGCTATGATATGTTGAGAAGATGTGGTGGGTTCCCCACTCACAGAATTATGAAAATAACCAAGATTTTCTTGAGAGTACTCCTTTGAAGTAATGTCAATGACATCTATTCGGTTAACCGAAGCAGAATCAAAATTGGAGGAGTACTTCGATGTTTGATCATGGTTAAAAGTAACAGCTTCCTTATCCACACGCAAGGTGATTTCATGCTTGAATACGTCAATAAGAGCATGGCCCGTTTTTAGGAATCCTCTTCCAAGAATCAGAGGAACTTTTTGGTCTGCGTCGAAGTCAACAACCACAAAGTCAGCTGGAAAATGGAACTTTCCTATTTTCACAAATACATCTTCGGCAATGCCGCAGGGATGAGTTATGGTTCGATCTGCAAGCTCAAGAGTCATGCAGGTAGGAGTAAGAGCCGGAAGAGAAAGTTTCTTCCATACTGAATGAGGCATCAGGTTGATGCTTGCACCTAGATCTGCTAAGGCATAGCATTCAACCATTCCCGGAAAGACACAAGGTAGTAGAAACTTTCCAGGATCTCCAAGCTTCTCCGGAAGCTTTTTCAAGATAACCGCTGAGCAGTTCTCATTTACTGGAGTTTTAGCCATTTCAATCAGTTTTTCCTTGTTGCTTAACAAGTGTTTGATTGCTGCTGCAAATTTGGGCATCAGAATAGTAGCATCCGCAAAGCTTATGTCAAAGTGTAATTCTTTAAAGATTTGATAGAATTTATCATTTTGTTGACTAGCCTTCTCACGGAGCTTTTGTTCATTTAAGCGCGATGGGTAAGGAATATGAGGTTTGGATTTAGGAGCAATGACTTCAGGAGTCTCAAAGACAACTCCTTGTTTGGATTTTTTCGGGACAACCGGAGGATGGACATGTGCTGTACTTTGTGGGATTGGAATTTGCACTTTGTCCGTTGTATCCTCCGTCTCTTTTTCCATTTCAAATAACGGAGGAGGAATAGGGCCAGCTGGCCCCTTATAAGAAGCACCACTCCGAGTGGTGATAGCTTTGACGAAAGTGGTATCTTCATCATCATCACTGTCATCAAGAACACTGACAGGAACAGCATTGAGCATTTCGGAATAATATCTGGCTGACCTTTGCTCACTAAGTTTGGTTGACAAACTTTTAACCGTAAATCGTGAAAGAGTAGGATCGATTCTAGACGGCTGAGGAGCAATTGTGGGTGTAGATTTTTGGATGACAGAAGGCTGGATGACCGAAGGTTGGACGTATTTAGCACTTCCATTGTTAGTGGGAAGTACCGGGTCCTTTATCACCTTGAATCCAACATGAGATTTACCACTACATGTACTGACAGCTTTGAGTTCACCCCTAGGGTTGGTAACAGTGTTACTTGGGAGACTTCCCGAGGTAGAAGGTATATCAGTTAAAGACTTTTTGATCTGATTTAATTGGGCAACCAATAACTGGTTTGTCTCACGTTGTGTCTTATTTGTTTCCTCTTGGGTTTTCATGAATTGCATAAGCAACTCATCTGAGGACGTCTGATTTCGGTTTGAACCTTGGTTTTGATTAAAATTTGGACCACGGTTTTGGTTAAAATTACCCTGATTCTGACCTCGGTTTTGATTGAAATTTTGGGAATTGTGGAAATTTTGTCCCTGATTTTGAACAAAGCGATTTTGATTATTCTGATTTGGCACGGGTGGAAAACCAGGTGGGACCATAGCATTTTGTGCTCGGTACTGAGTCTCAGCATGCGGACGGTACTGATTTTGATTTACTGCAGCTACGGGAGCTGGGTAAACAGAAGCATCGGTTGCTTGACAATCATAGTACGCATGTGGGCCACCACAAGTTTCACACACTTTGTTTATTGCTTTGACTTGTTCCGGTTTATGAATTTCACTTTTTAATTCTTTCATTTCTTTCATCATACAACGCATTGAGTCTGTAAGGAAGGCTAACTCTGAAGAGTTACCGGATGAAGAAGAAGCAGTAGGAGTGATAGGAACATTCACTTTGTTTCTTGAAATAGGAACTTTTGATTTATTTTCACAAATTTCAACAACCTCTCTGGGTTTACGATTCAAGATATTGCCACCGGAGGCTGCATTGAGTGCATCTTGATCGTTTTGGGTCAACCCATTATAAAAAGTATTTATCTGTTGTAACACATTGAAATCATGATGTGGGCATTTTCTTAGGAGATCTTTAAATCTGTCCCATGCCTCTCCAAAATTTTCATCAAAACCTTGACGAAAACCAGCAATTTCATTTTTAAGGTTAGTCGTCTTTGATGGAGGGAAGAAATAATTTACAAATTTCTTAACGAGATCTTCCCAGGTTTCAATGGATCGAGGGGGTTCTTTATCCAGCCAAATCCGGGCTGCCCCCTCAAGTGAGAATGGAAATAGCATCAATTTGATCACTGTTTGCGGCACATTTTTGTAATTGATTGTGGAAGTCAGTTTGTTGAACCAACGAATGTGTGCATAAGGATCTTCTCGTTCAAACCCGTGAAATTGGTTGGTAGAAACGAGCTGAATCAGATGTGTTTTCAGTTCAAAATGATCAGAATCGATGGCTGGTAAAACGATGGCATCTCCGTAACCCTCGGTGGGTGCCTGGAGCATTTCAGCCATGGTGCGTTCGTCTGCCATATTTTCAGTAGGAACAGTACGAATCTCGGGTTCGACTATTTGGGCAGCACGTCTACGATTACGTCTTCTCGGAATTTCTACGAGTTCACGTAAAGGGCTTGATGACGTGGAAGAACGAGTGCGCATGCACTAAGTAAAATATTCCAATTAAAACAAGACAGAAGCAAAACACAAGTTAACTTATACCAACAATCAACAAGCGTACGGTAGCTCTCTAAATGATAAACGCACAGAGTGGCGGAGAAGCAAAGGTGGGCGATTAAGCTCCTTAAAAACCCGCTTCTTTCAGTCCGACAATTTAATGTCAGACTATCCTAGAACCTCCGTTAGAGTTTGTTTATCAATTAAAGGTGAGCCGATATTTGCAAGTGATACAGAGGTAAAGTTTTAAATCTTTGGTTTGGGAACTTATTATGGTCGTACCCCCAGTTAGGTAGTACTCTGTCTTGGTTCTCGATGGTAATTTTTTTATTGTTATTTATTATTAACAAAGAAAAAGGAATTTATTTTTGGTGTTTTTATTTTTTATATGATAATATTAATAATAATATATATATAGAAAAGAAATGAAAAATATTTTTGTATTTTATATTGTTTTTGGGAAATAGGGAACTTCTGATAGAAGGGTCTCAGATCACTAATCGCTAAAACTTACACAACTGTCGCAGCACACCTCCCCGGCAGCGGCGCCAAAATTTGATCCGTCCCGAAACAACACTCGTAATTAAACAAATGCAGACTCGGAACTGGATGCTCGTGTGTAGTGTGTATACTGGGTAAGTGATCACCCAGGTCGTCTCCCAACGAAGTGTGAAATTGACGATTGCTCAGAATTTGGATTATAATGACCGATGATAAGATATTTTTGGATTTTTGCTTTTTTAACAATTCTACTAACAAATTATAACAAATATATAAATTAAAAGTAAACGCGATTAAAATTAACTACAAACGTGTAACGGGAAAATCTAAAATGGGACAAAAACTAAAATTTATAAAATTCCAAACCTAAAAATATAAAATTACTTAAAACTTATTTAAAAACTTAAATTATAATTTTCTACACTTTTTATCTATTTATTACTAATTATTAATTATTAAATTATTAATTAAACTAATTTAAATTATAAAAAAAATACTAAATAGACAAAGAAAATTCTAAAACTTTTTCTATAAATATTATAAGATAAAATGAAACTAAGAAAATTATAAAAATGAAATCTACTTAATTAAAATTTAAAAAGATAAAATTAATTAAATAGAAACTATCACTTATTTTCTATTTTATATTTTCTTAAGGCCTAAAAATATTTTTATATTTTTCCTAGATTACAAATAACAAAAGAAAATTATGAAAATTGGATTTGTATTTTTTTTGATTATTTTTCTATTTATTATAATTTATTTACTATTAAAAACTAATTAAAATGATTAAAAATATAAAAAGACTTAGGAAAATTATGAAAAATTACAGATAATGCTAAAATATTATTAAGAAGCTGGGAAAAATAAAATGAAAAGTTGGATAAGCTTAAAAATCAGATTTGGGCTAACAAGCAATAAGCTAATAAGCCAAAATTAAGCAAATAAGCACTAAACTTCATCAACTGATCAGGACAAGTTAAAATAACTAAAATAAGCTTAAAACAACTGATATTACACAATAAGCACTAAGTATTAAGCAATTGAACACTTGGCTGATTTGGAACTATGCACAGAAGATTTCAGTTGAACAGGCAACTTGAGGGCTAGATTAAGCACTCAATTAGCTGTCTAAAAGTGAACCTAAGGGGGGCAAAAGATAGCCTACACTACTGAGAATCTAAAAACAGCAAAAGCCCCATCATGATTACACCAATTGGACTCCAATTTAGGCTGAGATCAGCAACTCAGAACCATGGTTCTGCTGATTTGTTTGTGCAGACTTGCACAATATTGTGCACAGACCAAGTATGTCCTAAGCAGCTAATATGGTTATGCTATATAGACTATATGAGACTTAAAACAACCAAGAACAAAGCCAAAATCAGCTTGTGGCTGTTAATGGCTTATTTGAGCATTTGACTGCCCAAAATTCACACAGTGGACACAATTATTGAATATCTAGCTATACTACTTTTGAGATCAGGAAAACAGCTTATTATGGCTTCTTAAAGCTGATGCAAAGCTGATCAAATGACCAATCTACAGTACACCTTATTTTACCCTACTAACAAAACAAATCCAAACAGTCCTTTAGAGTTTGACTGTCTTGGATTTTCAAAGCAAAATCAAAATTTTAAACTAAGGATCTAATTATTATTGATCTATTAGCTTATATGAATACTATTGAACAACTTTTATCACAGATATAAGCTTATTATTAAGCTAGACTAGATATTGCTATTTTTGGTCTTTTCTAGGATTTTTGAGCAAATTAAATAAAAACTATTATACTACTGACAAATCTGATCACATGCACTAAGAAACTAACAATAAGCTTATAAGGACACAGATCAGCAGAAAATAAGCACTTAAACAGTACTTAATGAAATAAAGCAAAAATTGAGGAAATTCTTACAACTGAGGTGGACTGATACACAAAGAACAAGGAACCAAGGACCAATCAAACTTGTCAAATACAAGCTAGATAACCCAGAGAAGCTTCTTGAACTAGCTTAATCACCCAGAATCAGCTTATTGCTTCAATGTTGACTTTGTTTGACTTTTCTTCAATCTTGAGATTTAGAACAAGTGATACTACAAATAACTTATACTAAGCTATAAGAAGCTTAGATAAGCTATTTAAAATAGCTGAGAAGCTATTCTAGATACTACTTATTAATGATCTTATTCTCAGTTTTAATGAAAATCAAAACATTAGTATAAATTATTGCTACTGACAATATTCAACAAACAAATACACTAAAGACTTGTATTGATTGATTGAAGTTCAAAATTACAAGTTAAACTACTTGAAGTAGGAAATACGGTTACACTATTTTACTCTAAATTTCCACTTAGCTAATTTACACTACATTACACACTATATATACTATTTTTTTAAGCTGGGATACTCTCTTGTCGACATCTTGAATCAATCCCCACCATTGAATTGATCTAAATTCATCTCCTCAGCACACATGGCAATTTGGCGGGAAAACCGGATTTTGACTTAATCCTCTGAATTTGCTAGTGGGATAGTGGGAGAGAAGCATTTATTGTTTTTGGGAGTGTTAGGTGGAGTGTTGGAGGAGGGGGGATGAGCTGGTGGTGGTGACAAGCTGGTATTGTTTTTGGCGGTTTTGGAGTGACGGGTCAAACTTGGTTTGACCGTCTGAGTGTTTAAACTCAGACAAAGGATGGGTTTGGGCTTTTGTTTATTTGGGCTTGGGACTGGGTATAAGGATTGGGTTGGGTAAATAATAAAAGGGTTGGGTTTATTTTGGGTTAAGGGTAGTGTTTTGGATTTAATGGGTAAGTTTGATCCGGATTTAGTAGATAAATAAGCATAGGGACCATTCTTGTAATTTGCTGAAAGTTGAGGGGTTGATTATGCCAACTTCCAAAATATCTTCCAAGGACTAAACCTGCCATAAAATAATTATACAAGGACCATATTTATTTTTTTAAAGTTTTTAAATCCCAGGGACCATTTTTGTACATTTTCAAACTTCAGGACCTTTTTGTAATTTTTGCCCAAACAATCATTCAAGGACCAAATTTGACAATTAAGATTATTTTAGGGACCATTTTTGATAAATTTCACTTTTTTAGATTCTAGGGACTAGATTTGCCAAATTCTGAAAGTTCAGGGACTAAAATGCAAATTATGTCATTTATTGTTTATTTTTCCCTGAAACTTATAAAAACACAATCAGATGATATTTTTATTCATTTTTAGACTTTTTAAAGTATTTTTGACTGTTTCTGTAGCTCAAATGTGAAAGAAATGATGAGTATTTACACACTCATCATTCATCCATGCAGATTCTACAAACAACAGCTTCTTCTGCTGCTGCTGCAATTAAGATGCTAAATCAGTTGGTTGTACTTTTAAAGATGTGATTTTTGAGAAAGGTGTCCGAGAAGAAAAAAGTTGATCAAAGATAGGTCTCTAGGACTCAGAATCTAAATTTCAACGAGCGGATCATAGAAGAGTTAAATTCAAAAGCAAATCTTCATGGTATTCAAAGCAATTCAATATCTAATGGAGGTAAGAATTCTCATCACGGGCAATGGGGATAAAAATGAATTTATTATCTCTAAATTCTTGTGGCCTTGGCTGTGAAGTCGTGGATTAAAGAATTATGTGTTTCTAATAACATAAGTTTTTTTGGAATCAAAATGGGTCCAGGTTACTCATATGAAAGTTAATTCGATATGGTGACTTTGACTTTGATTTTGTTGCCTCATCAGAGAGCTGAAACAAGAAAAGGGTAATCAAAGAAGGGAAATTCTTAATCGTCTAGAAGATTTTGATTAAAAAAAAAAAAAAAAAAAAAAAAAAAAAAAAAAAAAAAAAAAAAAAAGTGGAATCGGGGTTGGTTGATGAGGGTGATTTGGATAAGCATTCAGAAGACCTTATTGAAATTTATAAGTTAGAGCAAAGGGACCTTAGATCTCTGAAACAACGTGCAAAATGTAAATGGGCGTCTTTGGGTGATGAAAATTCACGTTTGTATCATTGCCACATCAATAATACAAGGCAAAAGAAGTTAATCCATTTGATCCAGGGAGTAACATAATTCAAGTGCTGAGATTAAGGCGGCTGTGTGGAGTTGCGGCAGTGATAAAACACCTAGTTCCGACGGTTTTACCTTCAAGTTTGTTAAAAGTTTCTGGGATGTGGTAAGTAGTGACATTATGGCATTTTTTACACCAAACGACTTAAAATAGTTGCTACGTATTAGGAGGTGCTTGTTTTAGCTTTTATTCAGTCTTATAAGCTTATGTAGGTCGGGCTTGCTCATATTTTCAGCTACATTTCCAGCTTATGATCTTATTTTACAGTTTGTAAGACATAATAAAAGCTTGCAAGCAGTGGCGGAACTAGGAGCCAAGTTCAGGGGTAGCGAAATACGAAAATTTGTTTAGGGGTAGCGAAAATTTGTTTCAGGGGTAACGAAATCGCCAAAAAACGTAAAAAATGCCCAAAAATTCTACTACCGGGTAAAAATTCAGGGGTAGCGACCGCTACCCCTGGGCTGTACATAGCTCCGCCCCTGCTTGCAAGTCAGATAAAAACAGGTTAACGAAAAATAAACAGAACAAAATCAGCTAAAGCAAACAACCCATGTGTTAAAGCACTTACTAATATTAGTTAAATTTAAGAAGGGTGGTTAAAGCACTTACAAATAAGCTCATAAACTCGTAAATAAAGCTAAAATACTATCAGGAGCTGTTTGTTTTGATAGCTTATTTTTGTCTGACATGTGAAGTTATTTTCAAGTTGACTACAACTTATTAAATGTAAGGCCAAAAAATCACCCT
The DNA here is from genome assembly GCA_021014915.2 of Artemisia tridentata subsp. tridentata. Lineage (NCBI taxonomy): Eukaryota > Viridiplantae > Streptophyta > Magnoliopsida > Asterales > Asteraceae > Artemisia > Artemisia tridentata. Next base: position 510,868,046 of record CP139508.1, on the reverse strand, counting down.
TCCTGATTTGAAAAATAAGCTATTAAAACAAACACCTCCTAAGCTAATTAAGCTAAGCTAACTTAGGGTTTCAATTAATTAACTAAAATGAGTAATAAACAAACACACACATATAGAAGCATATATCTAACTTAACGAGTTTATGAGCTTATTTTTAAAAACCCATTTTTGTGTAACTTAAAACTTGACCACAAATAAGGTGAAAATATGGACGCAGTTATTAAATGGGTTAACAAAAAAATACTATCAGGAGCTGTTTCTTTTGATAGCTTATTTGCCAAGCTTATAAGCTTATTTAGTTCTGCTTCATCTTTCATAACTCTTTTTTTTTTTTTTTTTTTTCAGTTAACTTTCCAGCTTATGATAGGTTGGCAAGTCAGAAAAAAAATGGGTTAACAAAAAATAAGGCCAACTAAATAAGCTTATAAGCCCGGAAATTTATACAAAAACTAATAAATCAAAGTTCAATGAAAGTGAAAGTTTATACAAAAACTAATTCAAGGTGTTGTAAGTTAAACAAGAGAGAGAAATAAAATTAAGTAAGGCCATGGAGTTCAAGCCAAAGAGGACTTTTAAAGATATATATTTTGAGAAAGGTGCGGGAAGAAAAAAGTTGATCAAAAGTCATTCAACATGTTTGGTATTAAATTTAATATATGTATTATCTTATATATTTATTTTATTTTATAATAACGTTTACAAATAATAAAGAACATGTTTCACAAAATCTGAAAAGTGTTTAGGGACAACGCAAATGTTTTAGCCCAACATGATACATTACAGCCCACCGGGCTTGCCTATTTCCCAAATCAATAATTCTATACATACAAATGTTTTAGCCCAACATGATACATTAGTGGGCTTGCCTATTTCCCAAATCCATAATTCTATACATACAAATGTTTTAGCCCAACATGATACATTACAGCCCACCGGGCTTGCCTATTTCCCAAATCCATAATTCTATAAATACAAGGTTTTTAGCATGTATTTTGGTCACGTGTTTCCGTGTATTTACGTTTAGTGATTAACAAACAACTAACGTCAAGCAACTAAAGGCTATAAAACTTTGGGTCGATCTGATAGTGTACATATATACAACAAAAACGTGACAACTACTACTAAGCAACAACAGTATTGAGGCTAGATGTTTAAGGGAAAAATTCAAGCAACAAATAATGGACACAAATTAGCAGAGACTAGCAGAAACCAAAACGCTAAAAACAAAGACAGTATACCAAAAAATACGTATAACCAATATTTGTCTACAACTTTAAACGATGTTACCTGAAGATGTAAGCGTCTGCTCCAAAGAGTTGGTCAAGGGTGTTTGCAGATTTTCAGAAACGAGAAGTTGGTCCGGTCTTTCCTCAGAGTTTGAGAAACCCAAAGCGTTACTAAGCTCTATCCGCAAATAAAAGAAAAAAAAAAAAAAAAAAAAAAAAAAAAAAAAAAAAAAAAAAAAAAGAGAAAACGAACGGGGATCAGCAAAGTTTCACTCGACTAAAAATAAGCCCAGCAAAGTTTATTAGTTAAATAATGGGTCACGAATTGTTTATATATGGAGGGACTCTCATCAACCATAGTACAGCTAGTTTCTACTTTCCTTTATTCCAGTGTGTTCAAAATCTAACATATTTTTTTAATAAAAATAGAACATCAAAACAATTATGAACATATATGTTTACGTGGGACTTCCCTGCTATGTAAACCCGTCAATATATTGAGAAGAAAAATTATAATTAAAAAAAATAAAATAAAATAAAATAAAAATTACAATTAATAAACTCACCAGCTTCAAGCAGTTCTGGAGCAGAATGCGAACGAGGTATATCAGGATGCTGGATCCAATTTTCCTGTAAAGCATTGATTAAAGCATTGAGTTACAAGTTTTGCCAAAAGATGAAACAATAACTATATGCATGGTTCAAGATGTACTTACATTTCTTCCATGCATAGACACCGTTCTCGCAAATCTAGCCTCCCTTCTCATTTCTTCCTGTAAATATGGTTTTCGAGTACTTGATGACTTAACGAGAAGAATGTTTCGTTAAGTATTTACTTTGGCCGTATCTTCGTTAGCTGAAAATCAAATATCTTCGTTAACTGAAAATGTTGGTCATGAAATCTTAACAAGAAAATCTTCAGGGATATATATTTATAAAACTCAATTCTTTGCAATATAAAAAAAGAGCATAGTGAAACTACAATCACATTGCAGTGTAGAGTTGAGGAGATGGACATTTGAGACAAAGGAATTGGACAATTTTAAGTCAAATATGCAAGTGAAATAAGGCCCTTAAAATGAATTAACAAAAAAGCATTTGATGAGTTTGAATTGCATGAATATTTCAATCCAAATGATCTCTTGATTTTCATCATATATATTGTTTTATATTTTTAAACGCAAACAAAGATAAAAGAATAACAAAAATTTCTAGATTAATTTAAAAAACTAAGCGTTTAACGTCGATCTTAGTGAGGTAAATAAAGTGGCTACTAATTTATACAACATCAGTGAGAGTTGAGACTTTTGAATTTGATGAGATAAATAACATAACGAATTAAATCTAGCATGTCACTTGCCACACAGCGTCAAGATATCATATGAGGCCAAATAATCGGACCCGATTATAGAACTTCATCACCAGATAATCACATAGCAACTACTTAATTTCAATCAACATAACAATATAAACTCACAAATCACTCAGCTCGATCAACAAAAAAACAGAACAATCAGAACCTAACTTTAAGTCTCGTAACATTCATAACCAGATCATCGCATAATAATGACTTAAAATCAATCAGTTTAACATAAAAGCCTAATTACCACATGACACATAACAAAGTAAACTTATAACTTACGCTTTCGTAACCAGATCATCTCATAAAAATTACTTAAAATCTAAACATAACAAATATACTCACATTTTTAATACATTATAAGTTAATCACTCGATCATCACGAAAACAGAACAATCAAAACCAAACCTGCAGTTTCGTTACTTACATCACCAAATCATCGCATAAAAACTATGAAACCTACATGCAAACTTGAAAACAAACAGAACGCGCGTTCAGTAAACTTTTTACACAGATGGACTCCTTGTTTGTGTTTTCTTGCTTCTATTTAACTTATTAGTGATGAATCATGAGACGTTTGAAATGAAAATTGGATATTAATGGAGGAGTGACAAAACTTTGGGCTATAAAAAGGTGGCCAAATATCGAAGCATATTACGTGTAAAGATATACACTGCCTATCAAGGGTTATAAAGTTGTGTGTACGCTTATATTAGAATAAAAGATGTATATTTCAGAGTATTCCCAAAGCTTTCAACAATAAAATACAAAGTCTAATCGAATAAATCTTACTGCAAGAATAACTAATAGTAATTAATTTGCAACCAATTTCGATCAAGAGTTTCATAATAATAGTCTTTTGAAGCTAGGACAAAGTGACAATCACCTACGATTTTGTCACATACACTACTACACAAACTGGTTTTACCCACAAACTTTTCCCACGGAAAAAATTTTGTGGGAAATTTCACACGGAATACACACAAACTCCACACTAAATTGTTGACCAAATTTCCGTAGGAAATATGTCGTAATTTTCCCACGGATTTCCCACTATTTACACACTAAATTGTTGACCAAGTTTTTGTGGCAAATCCGTCGCAAATTTCCCACAGATTTGCAACAATATTCACAGTATTTGTGTTGATTAAACTTCAGTGGGAAACTTGTCGCAAATTTCACACATATTAGCTACGGCCAAAAGTCCGTGGCAAATTTTAGCTACATTACTCACGGATTTCACACGGTCTATGTGTGTAAATACCAATGTGATAAATCCGTGGAAAATATGCGTGTAAATACCTACGGATTTCCCACAAAATATCATTTTTATGTTTGTGTGCACTTACACATTCTCACATTAGTTAGTATGTATTCATATGTATTTGTAGTTTCATATTATATGTGTCTATTTATTAATGTAACTATTTATGCGAGTATCACTTATTTATGTAACAAACCATTGCATATGTATGAATATCTACACATGTATGTTTCGTATGTCCGTTTACGACCTTCATTGTATCTTTAGATGTTTTGTATGTAGGTATACGGACGTGTATACGTGTACCTATATTAAAAAGTAAAAGAAAATGATTATGCCCGTGGGAAAGTTGTCGGTAATTTCCCACCGATTATCCACAAATGTGTTAAATCCGTGGGAAATATGTGTGTAAATACCCACGAATTTCCCACAAAAATACCATTTTGATGTTTGTGTATGCTTACACACTCCCACATTACTTAGTATGGCTTCATATGTGTTTGTAGTTTAATATTTTATGTGATTGTTTATTAATGTAACTATTTATGCTAGTATCACAAGTGTATGTCTAAGTTTAGGTATAACATATATGTGTAACAAATCATTGTATATCTGTGGATATCTACACGTATATGTTCCGTATGCCCGTTTATGATCTTCTGTGTGTATATAATTATACTGTAGCGAATAGTTGGGCGGGGTTTTTTCCCGCCTTTATGACGCCGACGACATGTCGACGGGATTTTATTCCCCAAACATATTATACACTTTTATCCTCAAAACATCTCGGCTCATTCGTTTAACATCTCGTGTAGAACCATATCATCTCGGCTCATGCGTTAAACATCTCGTGTAGAACCATATCATCTCGGCTCATTCGTTAAACATCTCGTGTAGAACCATGTCATCTCGGCTCATTCGTTAAACATCTCGTGTAGAACCATGTCAACTCGGATCATTCGTTAAACGAAATAGGCGAATTAATAAACTGCTTTACGCCTGGCGATACATTGTTGTTAACCCTTTGCCCATAGTTAGGAATTGCATCTTTCAAACTAGAACAAGATAAGCTGGAACTTTGTTGTTGATCGCGAGTTCCATAATTGCTTGGCTCATTTGTTAAACATCTCGTGTAGAACCATATCATCTCGGATCATTCGTTAAACATCTCGTGTAGAACCATATCATCTCGGATCATTCGTTAAACATCTCGTGTAGAACCATACCATCTCGGATCATTCGCTAAACATCTCGTGTAGAACCATATCATCTCGGCTCATTTGTTAAACATCTCGTGTAGAACCATGTCATCTCGGCTCATTCATTAAACATCTCGTGTAGAACCATGTCAACTCGGCTCATTCGTTAAACGAAACAGGCAAGTTAATAAATTGCTTTACGCCTGGTGAGACATTGTTGTTAACCATTGGCCCATTGTTAGGAATTGCAACTTTCAAACTAGAATAAGATAAGCTGGAACTTTGTTGTTGAGCGCGAGTTCCATAATTGCTTGGCTCATTCGTTTAACATCTCGTGTAGAACCATGTCATCCCCTCTCATTCGTTAAACATCTAATGTAGAACCATATCATCTCGGATCATTCGTTAAACATCTCGTGCAGAACCATATCATCTCGTCTCATTCGTTAAACATCTCGTGTAGAACCATATCATCCCGGATCATTCGCTAAACATCTCATTGATCAAGACATACTCTTTTAGTATCTTCTAATGTTTCTTTTAGTAATTTCAAAAAGAATTCTTTTGGGACACCTTAAATGCTTAAAAGTGCTATCTTTCGCTAAACATATATGTGTAACAAATCATTATATATTTGTGGATATCTACACGTATATGTTCCGTATGCCCGTTTATGATCTTCTGTGTGTATATAGATGTTTTGTATGTAGATATACGAACATGTATATGCGTGAAAGTGTAACTATAGCAAAAAAAATAAAGCAAAACGCTTATGTTTGTGGGAAATTCGTCGGTAATTTTCCACTGATTACCTACCGATTTGTTAAATTTGTGGGAAATTTGTATGTAAATACCCACGGATTTCCCACAAAGAATAGAGCTTTTATGTTTGTGTATGCTTACATATTCCCACATTACTTAGTATGTCTTCATATGTGTTGGTAGTTTCATATTATTTGTGTTTGTTTATTAATGTCACTATTTATGCGAGTATCACAAGTGTATATGTAGGTTTAGGTATAACATTTATGTGTAACAAATCATTGTACTATGTGGATATCTACACGTATATGTTCCGTATGTCCGTTTATGACCTTATTTGTTTATATAAATGTTTTGTATGTAGGTATAGATGCGTATATGCATGAACGTGTTACTATAGCAAAAAAATAAAAGAAAACGCTTATGTTTGTGGGAAAGTCGTTGGTAATTTCCCACCGATTACCTATCGATTTGATAAATTCGTGGGAAATTTGTGTGTAAATACCCATGGATTTCCCACAAAAAAATATAGTTTTTACATAACACATAAATCGACTTTTATTTACAAAAAAACACAAATGTTTTTCAATGTCAATTTATTTTGCTATTAATGATCACCTAAATATTAAACAATGCCTTGTATATGTAAAGTTGGTCAATATATTTTGTTATAAATTGGGGTGTTATAGTAGGGTCGGGTTTGGGTTAATTCGGATTGAGGATATAAAATAAATTTGAACCCGAAGTTATTAAAACCTCGAGTTAGTAGGGTTCGGGTCTATTCGGGTCAGATCTAAAGGGGTCGATTGTATTCGGTTCGATACTAGATCTTATTTAGTATTCGGTTTACTCAACCCACATAACCCGAATAAAATTATCATTACCTAAGGACAATAAACTAGTTGAGAACTTCTACGAGGCAAAGAAGTGTTCGAAGGAAATTAGTCTCCCAATTAAGAAGATTCATGCTTGCAAAAATCATTGCATGTTATTCTATGACACCGATTATTCCTTGACCCATTGTCAATGGTGCGGGACATCACGTTACAAGAGTGTTGGAAGAAAGGTCCCTAATTTGGTGTTGACATACATGCCCGTTACTGATAGACTTCAAATGTTGTACATGTCAAAAAAGACGGCCAAAAATATGACTTGGCACGCTGATCACAAAACAGCTGACACTAGCATGGTACATCCAAGTTAGATCAAATGTCATCCCTTCATCATCACTTCCTAAACTGTGGCTTATCGGCGGAGTGTAAGTATATTTATTATGTCTTCATATGCATTTTTGGTTTCATATTATATGATTTCGTTTACTAATGTAACTATTTATGTCAGTATCATAAATGTATGTGTAGGTTAGGTATAACTTTTTTTGTATCAAATCAACGCATATGCTTGAATATCTACGCGAATATGTTTTGTATGTTCGTCATGAACATAGATGTGTTTTTAAGGCCTTTAATTGACGAGATGAAAGATTTATACGATATTGGTGTTGATACTTATGATGCTTATCGTAAACAAAATTTTACAATGAAAGCTATTCTATTGTAACTGATATTTATTCACATGAAATGAAAGAAGAATTATCTAAAAAATAAAAATTATATGTTATATAGTAATTAGTTTGTCTCGCCAAAATTGTTTTTGCTTATTAGTATGTGAACATAATAAGAGTCAAAATATCATGTGTTTGAGTAGCGTTCAAAACATATGTTAAAGGATATTAGATTCCATATAATTGTGTGACTAATATATTTAAAAGAAAATTGGCTTATTTTTAGTTCTAATTTATGTATATTATTACATTGTAAAATTATTTATACAAAATATATCTTCATATCACTAAATATACATTTGACACTTAACAAATGAACTAAAATGATCAAAAAGCAATTACGTATGTTGGAAAATACAAAGTAACTTTTTATTTATTTAAATACCATCTCAATTCACTTATAAACTTAATTGTGTTTAAACTAGGCATATTAGCCTTTGGATAACTTCACATGGATTGCCACCATGTCATAATCAATGGGCAAGATCAAAACATATATCTCACAACAAACACAACCAAATACAACCACAGCCACACACATCTCTTAAAACAAAAAACAAAACCAAATACATATCTCTTCATCCCTCTCTTGATTCACTTTTCCATCCACCATTAATCCTCTGCTCGACCACCCACATTTCTACCATCGGTAAACACATCGGACTATCACTGCGAGTAATCGAAATACGAGGAGGAGGAGTTGGAGGTCCGCTCCTTAGCATCGGTGAACTTCTCGCTGACGTCGGTCAAGAAGAAACACCGACCGCTGCTGACGTCATCATCAACACCAACACTGAACCCGCTGACGTCACCACCATTCAACCTTCTGATCTCCCTAAGCTATATAAGGTATATATATATATATATATATATATATATATATATATATATATATATATATATATATATATATATATATATTTATATATATATATATATATATACTTTAATTAAATCGGTTATTAAATAAACAATTAGCGGCTGTTTGGAGTTGAGTTTTGCGGAAATATTGTGAAAATAGTTGTTTGGCATATTATTACGAAAACTGAGTAATCAGCCTAGTAATGAAGTACTAATGCTTTTTTTTTTTTTTTTTTTTTTTTTTTTTTTTTGTATCCACTGATTTGGTGTTGCATTTTGTTGAACATGAACAGGTCGGAAAATCGCTCACATGGTTAAGCTGAAGGGATTATAAAGACCATACAATAGATTATTTTGTATTATTTATGTAACTTGTAATGTTAGTGAAGAATGGTTGTTGTGCTTAAAATATTTAATAGATAGGTCGAAACTCATGGGTTGAGTATGTTTGTAATTTCATCGAAATATACCCGTCTTTTTTTTAACGGCAATAAAAATATACCGGTCTTTAGATTACGATGACTTTTATTACGAATCGTATCTTGGATATTGATTATGTAATTAAATACTGTTTTATTTATGCATTTTTAATTTTAATTATATTATAATTTTATATTTTTGTTAAATATTTTTCCGTAGGAAATCTGTGGGAAAGAATTGTTGGAATTCTGTGGCAAAAAAATGACTAGTTTATGTGAAAAAAGGATGCTAAAAATGTTGGAAAATGTTTGTCGGAAATTCGTGGCAAAAAAACCACTGATATATATGAAAAAATGGATGCAGAAACTGTGGGAAATCAGTGGGAAAATGTTTGTGAGAAAGTTGTGGGAAATTAAAACCACGGATTATCCACAGTAATATCCGTGGGAAAAAAGTCAACGTTCGGTGGGAAAATCAGTGGGAAAATATTTACCCACGAGGGTTTTACACACGGAATGATTAATCCGTGGAAAAAGGCCCTTACCCACGGGGTTTCCCACGGATTCTACCGTGGGAAAAACCAGTTTGTGTAGTAGTGATAGCGGACTTGAACCCAAAACACGTTTTACACATCGAATTGTTGTTAACACCTAAAGATGATATGTTGTAATTACACACTGGCTGAGATCAAAATTTTTGCTAAACATAACCTTTCAGCGACGAAAATCTTGACTAAACACCAAAATTTAGCGCTGGATTGGCAACAGACAAAAATATTATCAAACGAAAATATTTTGTCACTAATTTGTCTCCAAGTTGACAATGTTGCAAGAGTCATCCAGCCTTGGCATCTATAGGAGTCAAACCTGTTAGAGTTTGTGGATATAAATTAATATTTGTATGTCCAGTTTCGAACACGAGACTTCGGGATTGCACATATTACGTATGAGTCTCAATGGTTTGAATAATTAAATATAGATTTATGATTTAATTATTTATTTCACAAACAGACACTTAACGGTCGTTAATATTTAACGGAGTTTGGTTAACGGACGTTAAATATTAAGTTAAAGGACTAAGTATGTAAATACAAGTCAAGAAGAATCTAGAAACCCCATGGGTTCTAGATTTTGGCCGCCCATATAAAAGAAAGGAAGGTTTTGATTGCTTGGAGTAGGGAACAAGTTATTGGGAGCCTATAAAAACAATTGTGAACATATATGTTTACGTGGGACTTCCCTGCTATGTAAACCCGTCAATATTGAGAAGAAAAATTATAATAAAAAAAAAAATATATATATATATATATATACAATTAATAAACTCACCAGCTTCGACTGTGGGTGTTCCGTGTGCATCTGTTGGAGTAGCAGGAATAAAACGAAAGACTACGTCTTCAAGCAGTTCGGGAGCAGAATGCGAACGAGGTATATCAGGATGTTGGATCCAATTTTCCTGTAAAGCATTGATTTACAAATTTTATGCCAAAAGATTAAACAATTATATGCATGGTTCAAGATGTACTTACATTTCTTCCATGCATAGACACGATTCTCGCAAATCTAGCCTCCCTTCTCATTTCTTCCTGTAAATATGGTTCAAGATACTGGGTGCTTCCACGTTAAGTATTTACTTTGAAAAACTTATATGTATGGAATGAAGTTTTGTTAGTCAAGCACTTATGGAATATAGCAGCCAAAAAGGACACTCTTTGGGTTAAATGGATCAATACTGAAAAGTTGAAAGGGAAAAGTGTTGTAGCGTATAATCACTCTTTATCACACTAATATATGCTCGTTAATCACAAGAGATGATGATGGGACAAGGTGTGAATATGGATCGTATAATATAGAGAGAATGGATGTTTAAGCCTTTTCTTGTATTTCACATATAACACACTGTGAACCACTAACCACAAATGAAGAATATGTGGTTTTTATACTACAAGCCTTTTGCCCTAAAAGGCTTTATGTGGGCTTCTAGTGGGCTTTGACTTGGATTGGGCTTTTACATATAATACTTAAACTAACATAAGCCCAATATATACAAAGTTCTAATGTATTTGAATGACCATCACTTTAACTTATAAATTTAAAGCTAACAATCTCCCCCTAAGGGATGGTCATTCAAATGATGCACTACGTGATTAGATCTTTAGACTTCATGGTCTTGAACTTTGTTATTCTTTGTTCCTTCATGCATTGTGATCTTTATCATATCGTCTTTTGATTGTTCATTGCCTTGATCAACCTCTTCATGTATTTACAGCGTCGTTTCTTCCAATGTAGATGTTGAGACATACGATGATCGATGGACTTTCTTCAGTACCTGCATAAAACAGTTAGCAATAAATAGTCCAGCTCTTCCAGGTTCAGATCTCATTAAGACACTTACAGCTTATGTTCTTTTTGGCGAACACAAGTGTATTTTATTGGAAGTGTTCCTAAGAGATCTTTGATGAATCTCATGTCTCTAGACTCAATTATGTGCGTTTTGGTTTTAGTCATCGGAGGCGTGGAGCAGAGTGCCACCTTTTCAATATCAACTCATCTCGGAGTGAGAGGTCGATAGATTATGCATTGATCTCCGTGAGAAATGAAACAAATATCTTTTAAGAGATATCTGAGTGGATAGGAGGGGTTTGTGCACCGCGTCACTGGGTCCATGACGTCTTGTCTTCAATATCAGTATCACCTTAGTGAGTACCGATAGCATATGTATTGACCCGGTTTCTTTCCTAAGTTTTCATGGAGGGCTATTTCTTTTCACCCTTACAAAAACGTTTCTTTTTCATTCTTCAACCCCTTCTTTCTCCTTTCTCATTATACTCCTTTTTTCAATCATACCTAAGGACTTCTAATGCTAAGCTATTGGAATTGTCCTTGGGTAGATCCCTCCGGTTCTGGCGGATCATTGGACATTACCTAACCATAATCACCTTATTACACCATGATTATCCTAGATTTGTTGATCGCTTTCCATAAAACCTTCTGTGAAAATCTCTCAAAGCGTTTATGTATAAAACACATTTTTGGTTAACACTTCAAGAGTTTTGCATTTTCAGAAATACTCCCCCTTCACATATGCTCATGCATTTTTGAAATAAATAGCACATGTTGGGTAGAGTTCGCACATTTGAAATGATCAATTTTCAATGAACATGACCTTCGCGAGACACGCTTACATCACTAGTTAGACTAGCTTGAAATTATTACCCGTCCCGGTCATATTCAATGATCATCTCTCGAATTGGTACATTCTACTCAGACAAGTCCTTTGCGAGACACGTTTACATCAATGGGTAACCATCTTGAAATTATTACCCGTCCTGGACTAGTCTTTTCGATTACTGACATTTAAGCTTCGTCAATTCGATGGTATTTTCTAAGTCTTTTTGATGAGCTCCTTTGAGATTCGAACCATGATCACATTTTAATCCCATTTCTCCCCCTCAAAAATAGCATTTCGATGGTATTTTTGATACCGTTTGATTAAAATCATTGGTTTTTGAAAGCTAATAGGGAGAAACTGATATGCATGAACTTTTTGGAACAAAATTTGTTTCCTTTTTGAATACTCCCCCTCAAAACTTGCATTGGTTTTGACATTTTTGAAAACTTTGGAGCAAGTGGGGAGTAACGATTTGAAAATCTTAAGCAAAATTTTTGAAAAGTTTTGAAAAACCTTTTGAGAAATTTTGAGTAAAATTTTGCTTAAGATTAAGAAGTTTGGTTTGATAAACTTTGCATGAAAACTTCTTATCATTTAGGATTGTTGCAATAAAGTGTACAACAGGGTCCTTTCTTTGAAAAATGGGTTATACACTGTTATGTGTGCATAAGCCAAAACGTTGAAGCTCGGGTTGTAAGCTGAAATACTTACAAGCCATTGATTTTTAGGATAAGCGCTCGAAATTTTTTATGAGGCACTTTCCTTTCTTTGAAGCTCGGGTCCTAATCTGATGTGATCAGAAGCCATTAGGTTAAGCGCGGGTTTCGTACTGAAGTGCACGAAAGCCATTAAATGAAGCGCGGGTTTTGAACTGAATTGAACAAAAGCCATTTTGACCAGATTAGACAACAACTTTTGGAACCCATTTGAGCACTGCACCAATGGGTTTAGCATGTTTTGCAATCCATTTGTAAGTTGTGTCAATCTGATTCAAAGACGTTGAATTCCAACGAGGACTTAAAACCGGTGTTTCATTTGGAAATAACACTCGTGGAATCAACGGAGATTTTAAAATCTTTTTCAAAGCAGAGTCATTCTTGTTTTGCAGCGGAAGTTTTTCAGAGTTTGAAGGACTTTGCTTTGGTCTCCACACTTGCCTTACCCGTGTAAAGCGAGATTGTGGAGTTTGAAATCTTTGAGTCTCTTCATGAGACAGATTTGACCTTGAAAGCTTTGGAGGAGTAGGTGTTTCAGAAAATCTTGGTTTCTTTGTAAACTTCCTTCCTTTTTGCAAAGAATAGGTAGTAAACTGGGAAACCTTTTTCGAAAATGGTTTTGAAGATTCACCCGTGTAAACCTTCTTCAAAACACTACCCTCTTTGGGAAACTTGGTTGAAACAGGAGATTTTCCTTTTGAACGGTTAAGATCATCAAACTTTGTTTTCAAGGCATTGTATGATGATCGCAAATCACTGTATTCTTTTTGAAGAAGATCTTGAGATGCCAATTTAGATTCCAAAGAAGCAATTTGTTTCAAAAAATGATCTTTTTCAGCTTTTGAATCATCTATTTTACGAGCCAATTTTCGTTCGAAAACAATATTTTCTTTTTCAAGTCTTTCAAAATATGTTTCGAATTTGTTCGTTTTGTTGAAAAGATCAGTTTTTGCATCCTCAAGATCGTTTGTTCGTTGAGCTAAAAGTGTTTCAAGCTCAAGCACTTTTGTTTGAAGCGCATGATTTGCATTTTCCGTTTCAAAATCTGAAGAATTAGAATCAAACAGAGGATTTGGATAGGAAACTTTTGTAACTTGAGGCTTCAATACTTCAGACTCCTTTTGTTTCGTGTTTGCTTTTGGATTCAGAACACGTGAACGTTTGATTGAATTAAACAAGTTTTTGTAAGTCTGTTTCAAATGCTCATTTTCTTTTTGTAATGATGCCACAGTGTATTCCAATTCAATAATTTTTGTATCAAGTTCGTCCAAATCAAACTTGATTTTGGCATCATCACACTTTTCCTAAAAAATCTTTTCCTTTTCTTTAAATTTCGCAAGCTCTTTGGACAACAAGACATTCGTTTGCTTAGCTTTGCGATTGTCCTCTTTGCATTTTTTAAGTTCATGTTTGAGATTTTTTATTAAAGAAGCAAATAAGGCATGATCTTGTTCATGAGAGGATCCATCCTGGGCAGGCTCACCTCCATTAGGATCCATATCTGGGGTCGAAGGAGTGATATTACTATCAAACCGTTTCACCACATATGTGTCACTGATGGACTCTGGATGCGCAGGATGTGTCTTGTCATAAGCAAACACATTATCGAACAGAACAACATTATCATTATCGTTTGAATGTTGTACCGTAGCCAATATTACTTTGTAAGGTGCAGGTCTGATATGAACAGCTTTAGATGATGTACCCGCATTGACCGTTCGTTCCTCTTTATTTGCCTCTTTCTCATTTCCCTCTGCTTCCTTCAATAGCTGTGCCTTTTCAATTTGATCTCTCTCCCGTTTCTTCTTCTCCATTTCAGTTATTTCCCGTTTCTGCTTCTCCATTTCGATTCTTTCCCGTTCTATCACTCGCTTCTCTTCCCTCACTTCAATCAGATGGAATGATCTTTGATTAAGCTGCAATTTCAGCAAGTCTATTCTCCAAAGCAGCTGATCTCTAAACGTTTCAGCTTTCAGGTCTCTTGTGACGCATTCACTCCATGTTTCGATATTTGAATCATAACCCGGATGTTTTTCGACTATTCTGAAATCTAAGTCGAAAAAACCATCTAAAGTGCGTCTTGAATGCGTCATATGCTTCAATGCAGTCAAATCCACGTTCAATTGCGTGCTCTACTCGAAATATGTAGTGCAATAGTTTCTCTCTGAATGTGTGATAATCCATTTCAGGTTCGAGGAATCTAGCAAACATTCGATCAAAAGCATATGATTGCACTATTGACATTTTTGCTTTTGTGAGTCTCTCACATAGACTTTTGATTGCTTTAAAGTGTATGAGACATCGTTCATTCGAGCGAGTAAAGTCTTGCATAACCTGGGACATTTGTCCCTCTTGAGAACTTGATTCAATTTTTCTTGTGATGTGTGACAAAAGTTGATTCAGGATCTTTGCAACGAAATAGGAGATGTTGTTGTTGAAGGTTAAGAATGGTTGATGTTGTGAAGTCTTGATGTGTTGTTGGTGAGCGTTGAAGTTGTAGTTTGGTTAGGTTGATGTGAGTTGTTACGGTGGAATTTTGGTCTGGAAACTTAAAAAATCAATAACTTCATTTTGGAGCGTTTTCAGGCCTCGAAACTTGGGTTGAATGAATAAATTAGTTCAACGTGTCCTTCTCCTCAGTCTCACGGTCGTTTTGACAGGTGTTTCGCTGAAAACGGAGTTACGGTTCAAAAGTTATGACCTTTTGAAGTTTCACATAAGTACGAGGGCCAAAACTGCCAAATTTGAAAGTTTCCTTAGGCTGCAGGAAAGTACAGGGACTGAAAACGTCAATACTGAAAATTCAGTTTTGTCCGATATCGCAGATGCCGTTTTGTCCGATATCGCAGTTGCACAAAGATGTCGGACAAGTCTGCTTTGAAAAGTCTGAAGCAACAGCGATAAAACCCCAATTGCGATAAAATTATCGCAGTTTGAATTGCGATAGATTCGTGTCTGAGGCCAAATGCGATAAGCCAAATGCGATATGTCAACTGCGATGGGGTCAACTACGATAGTTCTTTTCAGAGGCAATTGCGATAAAAATACGAGCAGCACAAATGCGATAATTCCGAGCAGCACAAATGCGATAATTTCAAGTGCGATAGAATTCCTGAAGTGCGATAAACACAAGAGTATGGAGATGGGACACGTTGATATTTTCACAAATGCGATAAAACGCCTCCTTTGTTGACTTTTTAGTACCTTCCCACGTGATATCTTATTTCCCTGACAACTTTTCACCTAATTTCAACCTTTCCTGACCACTTTTACCACTTGGACCAATATTATATCAAAGATATTATACCAACACCTCAAATAATTCTTTCTTGAATTATTTCGATCAAAAGAACCAAGAACAACAATAAAAATCTTCCAAACCAAGTTGTTCTAACATAAAATAACCACAAACTTACTGCCTTTGATCTTCAACCTTGCATACAGTAGCCACCAAAGACACAAAGGTCCACGTTTTCCAAATAAAAACGCAACACAAATGTATTTTGCAACAAGATTCGAACACAAGAACTTCACTTAGATCGAGCACAAGAACAACAAACTTCCTACCTCGAAGCTGGCTCTGATACCACTTGTTGTAGCGTATAATCACTCTTTATCACACTAATATATGCTCGTTAATCACAAGAGATGATGATGGGACAAGGTGTGAATATGGATCATATAATATAGAGAGAATGGATGTTTAAGCTTTTTCTTTTATTTCACATATAGCACACACAGTGAACCACTAACCACAAATGAAGAATATATGGTTTTTATACTACAAGCCTTTTGCCCTAAAAGGCTTTATGTGGGCTTCTAGTGGGCTTTGACTTGGATTGGGCTTTTACATATAATACTTAAACTAACATAAGCCCAATATATACAAAGTTCTAATGTATTTGAATGACCATCACTTTAACTTATAAATTCAATACTGAAAAGTTGAAAGGGAAAAGTGTTTGGGAAGTGCTTGTGGATAGTAGTAGCAGTATGGGTTGGAAGAATTTACTAGGCTTAAGAGATAAAGTGAAGAGCCATGTAATGTACAAGATTGGTAATGGGGATTTAACCTTTGCTTGGCATGACTACTGGTACCAAACAGACACATATTCTATTAATGGATTCAATCATGTGCTTGTTTAATTCGCCAAATATACCAAACAGACACATTATTCAGTATATCATTATTCATTGTTATGGGTTTTTTTTGTTTGCTCTTTCTTATTTTTTAATTAACTTGTTTAATTGATCATGTGGTCCTAGCTAACTGTTTGAATAGCTCCTAACTGTTTGAATTTGTGCTAGATTTATTATTTTTGTTATTTGCATAATTGCATGTATGGTAATTTGTTGAACTTAATGATGTTGTGGTCGCATTTGTTTCTGAATTTGGATATGTTTTAATTGATGTCTTCTATGTCATGAACAATTCAGTATTAGATGATCATAGTTAGACTAGTTGGCTTACGGTCCATAAGATTTATACTTAGCTAGGGTTTTTATTGTTGCAGTACTATACTTTATTTATAGTACTGAACTATAATAAAGTGTAACCTACGGGGTTTAACATTTAACAATCACGAATAACAAAATTATTTGGAGGTTGATGAATCCGTAAATACTTTCATCACTTGAATTTATAAAATGGGATGTAAGTTTCAAGTGCTTAATTGTGAGTAAAGTTGTTGATGAGAGTCACAAATGGGTCTTTAATTATTGTTTAGCCGCCGTGTAAGTGTTTTGTACTTTGTGATGGAACTCAAGGAGATGATTTTAAGGATTTTCGTTATGTTTTTTTTTTTTTTTTTTTTCCTAAGCCACTTTATTATCCTTCTTTAATTTCATCTATATATTGCATGGGTCTTCCCATTATGAAAGTGTCAAAGTGCATGTTAAGAAGAAACTTTAAAAGTGCTATTTGAGTATTCTTTATCAATTACAAAGCTAAACCGTTGTAATTACAAATACCATGCATATATGGATATTCTTTTGCAGCAACTTAGTTGAAGCATAATTAAGTTGTTAATTAAGCTTAACTATCAAAGGTCTAGATTTTTTATAAAAGACAAGTGAAAACAGTTCTTTTGACAAGCATAGTAAATTTTGCTCCAAAAAGAAAACAAGCATGGTGAATATTGACACGTAAGATCAATGGTGGATTAAGACTTGGACACATCTCTATCTTTATATTTTAGTATAGTCGTATAGTTGAAGACTTCAACTTAGGATACTAAATAAGGTTATGTAATATTTCATATTTTTTTAACAAAAAATCTTCTTGAAGCTGTAAAAATTAAAATCTTTTATATAATAAAATAAAATCTCAAGTGAGAATTTATATAATAAAATAAAACCTCAAGTGAGAATTTCGTATTTCAAAAAAAAGTATTATTTCCTTCTTAGGTTATATTTTAATTATTATTTTTTAATTAAATTTATAAATTCATTTTGTTGATATACTACACAAGTAGAAGATAAATACAAAAATTATAGATAAGATGCAACTAACAATAGGATTAAACTTTTTAAATGATTATCTTTAATAATAAAAAACTATAATTAAAAATCATAAGTCAAACAAAACAAAGATTAAATTATTTGTTTTTTAATAAATAAGAATATATCATTCAAAACATAAAAAAAAATTAAAAAAAAAAAAAAAAAAAAAAAAAAAAAAACTCTCGTTTTCGCGAGCATTATATCTAGTACAATTTAGAGCGTTTTCCTTATCTTTAGCTTCAAACGAGCTGTGCAACCGAAGTTGGTAAGACAATTAAAAAAAAATAATAATAATAATACTATGAGACATGCAAGTATATGCACGACAACAAGCACAATAGTCTTGTTGCATAATTATACTAGTTCTAATACTTTTTTTTTTCTTTTCCCTAATTTGTTTAACAACGTGTTTTTATTTAATAAAAATAAACAGTAATTATACAAAATAGAACCGAATCTATCAGGTTACTCGTACGTTGCGTTGTTGCGGTGGCTGATACCATGTTATTTGGCGAGCAATATAGAGGCGGCACTATGTCTTTTTTTTTTTTTTTTTTTTTTTTTTTTTCAATTCTATTGACTTATTTATGTATTTTCATTAACAATTGTAGTAACCCAAAGTTATAACAAATAAGGTATTAATTTTGTGAAAGGGAAATAACTTCAAGCATTTTTAAGGTGTAAATTGGGCATAAAAAGTTTTTATTTATTTATTTATTTATTTATTTTTATTATTATTATTATTATTATTATTTTATCCTTGTAAAACAAATTAGTTACATTTAAAAAAATTAATGAAGAAAAACTATTACAAAAACTGTTACATGTTTTATATGGTTTATCTTTAAATATTTACAAGTATAAACTATTTTAACAAACATTACTAAAAACTTCAAAACTTCAGCTTTAGCTACCATCTAATTCGCCAAATATACCAAACAGACACATATTCTATTAATGGTTTTATGTTAGACCTAATATTTTATCTAAGTTTTTTTAATTCGGATATCCGAAATTTCAGATAACAGTTTTATTTATCCGAATATCCGGATATCTATAATTTTTGGAAAACTTTTATATGAGTTCCAAAACTATCAATTCATAAAACCTAACTTTTTTAATAAATTATGATCAAGTTTTTGGATATCCGAATACGAATATTGTTTGAACACCCACAACCTAAATCAAGAAAACAATATTGTATCTAGAAATACCGTTACCGGACCTACCACCTGTTGGTCCTATCCGGATCATATTTGTATCGAATCAAACATGTCTATGAACAAACACACTACGCACAAACTCACACTTTGTATATAATGAAATCTGTTACTTTTACAATACATCGACACTTATATTTATACTATGTGAAACGATACTACAGGTTCCATTGAACCATCGCGACCTTTCACCAATAACTAACTATATAACCGCTATAACCGCTATTCGGTTAGTAACTTTAATCTTGACATATTTGGACCCTAAACTTATACACTTTACAAACTCGACTCTAAACACATAAACTAATTACACTACGACCCCTAAACATGGATTAATGAATTATCATCCAATATTCCTCCCTAATTTATTAATCCGTGTCTTCAACATCTTCATGTCTTCAACTCGATCATCTCTATCTTTGAACATGTTGTAGCAGGTCTTCTCGTTTTTGTCTTCAAATACAATCTTTGATGACTTCATATCATCTTTTCTATAGAACCAATTCTTCCAAATACTTTTGATACTATTTGCTACTGCATTCTTCTTCCTAGTTGCTTGTTATGATTACCAAATCATCTTCTCCATATGCCCCACTTTCAGCGTTTGGGTCTTTCTTGCAATTGGTTTATTTCTCAATACTTGTACTCCTGCATGATCCATCATCTTTCACTGTTGTCTCGTTTCTCTATGCATTCCACTTTTGGTAGCCCTTTCATTCTGTCTAGCCCCATTACTATTCTTGATCTTGCTTTCTTCTTTGTACACAATGTCTAGTATTCCCAGATACTCTTCATACGCTTTTCTGAACTTAACCCAGTCAAGTTCATTAAAACCAAAACTGCATGCCACTTCGACCCATCTACTTTCTTCTCTGATGTTGAAACGCAACTAGTAAGTTTTCTTTTCTTCTTTTGGTTCTCTTTGTCTCATCTCCAAACTTGATTCCTTGATCAAATTTCCTTTTTTTCTCTCTGAATTAACTGATCCTCTGATCTGTTTCTTTCTCTTTAATCTGTTTTCTTCAATTCTGACACCAATATAGAATTGTTGTTGCTGATGTCCCCTTCAATTCTGACTTTCATTCTAACTTTCTCTGCATTTGTTTCTCAAATGCTACTTCTCTTTCTCTGAATCGGTTCTCTAACCGATGTCTTCTCTTTTCTGTTAATCGATTTTTTCTAATCGATTTCCACTCTCTTCTCTTTGTCTAATCTTTCTCTCTTTTGATTAACCGGTATGCCCATGGTTTCTTCTTCTCTTGATTGATTCCCTGAATCAATCGGTCTCTCTGGATCTTTTACAACAGCACTATCAACCACTCTTTGGATCTTTTACGTTAGTACTATCAACCACTTCTTTCTCTTCTCTGAAACGATTCCCTGAATCGTTGGTCAACTTGATACTCCTGATCAAATTGTTCTTCTCTCTGGTGTTTCCTTTTTTGTTTCTTGCAATCTGCAAAACGTACTCTTCTTGAATCGTTGCACTCCTATGATCGCCTTGGTGAAACACAAACTGAACACCGGGTTTGATTCAAACTTCTGACGCTCTGATACCACTGTTGGTCCTATCCGGATCATATTTGTATCGAATCAAACATGTCTATGAACAAACACACTACGCACAAACTCACACTTTGTATATAATGAAATCTGTTACTTTTACAATACATCGAAACTTCTATTTATACTATGTGAAACGATACTACAGGTTCCATTGAACCATCGCGACCTTTCACCAATAACTAACTATATAACCGCTATAACCGCTATTCGGTTAGTAACTTTAATCTTGACATATTTGGACCCTAAACTTATACACTTTACAAACTCGACTCTAAACACATAAACTAATTACACTACGACCCCTAAACATGGATTAATGAATTTATCATCCAATATTCCTCCCTAATTTATTAATCCGTGTCTTCAACATCTTCATGTCGTCAACTCGATCATCTCTATCTTTGAACATGTTGTAGCAGGTCTTCTCGTTTTTGTCTTCAAATACAATCTTTGATGACTTCATATCATCTTTTCTATAGAACCAATTCTTCCAAATACTTTTGATACTATTTGCTACTGCATTCTTCTTCCTAGTCGCTTGTTATGATTACCAAATCATCTTCTCCATATGTCCCACTTTCAGCGTTTGGGTCTTTCTTGCAATTGGTTTATATTTCTCAATACTTGTACTCCTGCATGATCCATCATCTTTCACTGTTGTCTCGTTTCTCTATGCATTCCACTTTTGGTAGCCCTTTCATTCTGTCTAGCCCCATCACTATTCTTGATCTTGCTTTCTTCTTTGTACACAATGTCTAGTATTCCCAGATACTCTTCATACGCTTCTCTGAACTTAACCCAGTCAAGTTCATTAAAACCAAAACTGCATGCCACTTCGACCCATCTACTTTCTTCTCTGATGTTGAAACGCAACTAGTAAGTTTTCTTTTCTTCTTTTGGTTCTCTTTGTCTCATCTCCAAACTTGATTCCTTGATCAAATTTCCTTTTTTTCTCTCTGAACTAACTGATCCTCTGATCAGTTTCTTTCTCTTTAATCTGTTTTCTTCAATTCTGACACCAATATAGAATCGTTGTTGCTGATGTCCCCTTCAATTCTGACTTTCATTCTAACTTTCTCTGCATTTGTTTCTCAAATGCTACTTCTCTTTCTCTGAATCGGTTCTCTAACCGATGTCTTCTCTTTTCTGTTAATCGATTTTTTCTAATCGATTTCCACTCTCTTCTCTTTGTCTAATCTTTCTCTCTTTTGATTAACCGGTATGCCCATGGTTTCTTCTTCTCTTGATTGATTCCCTGAATCAATCGGTCTCTCTGGATCTTTAACAACAGCACTATCAACCACTCTTTGGATCTTTTACGTTAGTACTATCAACCACTTCTTTCTCTTCTCTGAAACGATTCCCTGAATCGTTGGTCAACTTGATACTCCTGATCAAATTGTTCTTCTCTCTGGTGTTTCCTTTTTTGTTTCTTGCAATCTGCAAAACGTACTCTTCTTGAATCGTTGCACTCCTATGATCGCCTTGGTGAAACACAAACTGAACACCGGGTTTGATTCGAACTTCTGACGCTCTGATACCACTGTTGGTCCCATCCAGATCATATTTGTATCGAATCAAACATGTCTATGAACAAACACACTACGCACAAACTCACACTTTGTATATAATGAAATCTGTTACTTTTACAATACATCGACACTTCTATTTATACTATGTGAAATGATACTACAGGTTCCATTGAACCATCGCGACCTTTCACCAATAACTAACTATATAACCGCTATAACGGCTATTCAGTTAGTAACTTTAATCTTGACATATTTGGACCCTAAACTTATACACTTTACAAACTCGACTCTAAACACATAAACTAATTACACTACGACCCCTAAACATGGATTAATGAATTATCATCCAATACCACCAGGCCAGATAAACTTTTTTGAAATCTCATCTATACTGTCACAAACAATAGTTGGGATAACAGACTTGGAAGCCCTATACTATGGACTCTATCGAATCATATTAGCTATACGTACAGGTGTAGCCACCCTTTGCTTCTCCATTGTGAGCTATACGTATAGGTGTAGCCACCCTTTGCTTCTCCATTGTTACAGATGGCGTCATCATCTCAATCTTCTTTTTTTGTGATAAACTTTCATCGTGGTGGTTCTTTTGTAAGAGACCCTCTTTCTTATGACTTTGAAATCCTTTCAAAAGTTGAAAATGTTGATCTTTCTTCTTTGGACTTTGCTGCCTTTGTTAGATTCATAGGAAGTGAGTTTTTAGGTAAGGTTAAAAGTATATTTTATCTGCTTCCTGGTAAAGATTTGGATAATGGCTTAAAGTCTTTAAAGTGTGATGCTGACTTAAATGAATGTGTTGAATGTGGTAAACAAAATGGCTCTGTTTTGGACATTTATCTGTCAAGTTCTGTGTTTGAGTTAAATGAGTCAACTAGTAAAAAAGACGGTAATGATAATGAACTAGAGGATGATGACTATAATGTTTATGATTATTATAGTTTAGAAGAAGAGAGTGATACAACCTCTATTGATCATTTGTGTGATGGTGAGGAAGAGATATTTGGTATTAGGACTAAAATGGGAGCTCATAAACCAAGGCAGAAAGCACAAAAAATGTTTGATGAAAACTTTTTGACTAGGATATAGAATGGGTTGGAAAGGGATGAATTTATTGATAAAGATGTTGACAAAAGTATAGAAGATCGGGATATGGTACGTGATCAGTATCCAATCCATGATCCTTCTATAAAATGGAACTTGATGAAACCATTGATAGGTGAAAGCTATGAAAGTCCAGAACAATTGTATTGATGACATTGACACTTCATTTTTATGATGAGGTTTGAAGTCGAAGTTACTTGTTTGTTAATTGTTGCTTTAGCTAAATGGAGCCAGTAGATTAAAGTCTCAAGAATATAAAAAAAAAAAAAAAAAAAAAAAACAGCAAAATTACTCTATTAAACTTACGTGTATAGTTAGTTGTTGCAATTTAATTTAGAAAAGTTACTTTATCAAGTAACATCTTATCTCAAAAGTTATGTGTGTTATCAGAAAGTCTTTTACAATTCTTGGAGTACTTAAATCTGATAATGTCCAAATTCTTTAGCTCATTTGAAAAGGATATGACGTTTTAAAAAAATCAAAACATGTACAAAATAAGTACTTTGATATGCTGTTTTGACTAGATGTCTTGATTTATAAGACACTTTCAACTTGCATTGTATATTGTAACTAGTATTGGGCATATTGGGATATGGACACGTCTTAGTTGAAAAGTTGCCAAAATAGGACATCTTGCGATTGAGTAGGGATGTATCCCAAAATTGGTAAGAAGGTATTGTCATCTTTTAGCTGTCTCAAGTCCGGTAGGGTGGAAAAGATCTTTCCGGAGTTGGGTAATGGGTCAAAACAGTTGCGGGTTGAAATGAGGTGTCATAGTGCGGGTTGAGTTGAGGGACACTAGATGTGTCCCAATTATTTATCTAGTTTATAAAATATGATATGATTATATTATTTGAAATATATATTATGAGGAGAGAGTTCTTAATTATTATTTTCTAAAAGAATTTTGTATTTTTCTACACAAAGGGACACTAGATGTGTCCCGATTATTTATCTAGTTTAGAAAATATGATATGATTATATTATTTGAAATATATATTATGAGGAGAGAGTTCTCAATTATTCTTTTCTAACTGAATTTTGTATTTTTCTACACAAATGGACACTAGATGTGTCCCAATTATTTATCTAGTTTAGAAAATGTGAATACCTACTTAATTAAGCATGGCTAGATACATGCATGCCAGATTATGTATAAAAGTTCTCTTTATGTACATTATATAAGCACCTACATAATCAACAAAATAGAAATATAACACTGAATTCGTGCAAATCGCCATGAATTCTTTTGACAATGTTTACTTTAATCAGTAACGTTTTTCATCGGCGGTAATGTAAAATAGAAGGAAAGCTAATTTTCACTCAAAATTGCTCTCTTCCTCCTCTTTTGGTCGTGACTTCTCAAGACAAACACACCATATGTGTTTGATTTTCCTAGTCCAAGATATTGCAAGATTGAAGGTCCTTTGGTGCTAGCTTTGTCCTTGATTCTTTCCTCTTCAAAAGACTTGGTTTTCAAGAGTATTTTTAAAGACTTCCAAGGTGTCAAGGGGCTGTGATTTCAAGGTTTTTCAAAGGGTTTTAAAAGTTTTCTTGCAAGGTTTACAAGGTTTTGGGTTGGTGACTTTGGAAGCTTGGGTTGTGGTAAAGATTTAGGTTTAGTGTCCTTTGTTCTAAAATCTCTCTTGTTCATCAATCCTTGTAAGGAACCAATCACTCACACTTTCATTTTACTTCTGTGATTATATGTTTCTTGATGTATTTTATATTTTACATAAGTTTATTATGCTTGGTTATACTTGGTACATATGCTAGATCACTAGAAAACCTTATAAGGACTTGACATACAAAACTATTTTCTGATCAGGGGCAAAAACATAATTTTTTAAAAATATCAGAAATTTTTGGCCTTAACTAAAAATATTTGGTTATAGATCAATGTATTACGGTCTTTTTGCCGGTTATTTCATTGAATAACTCATTACGGTGATTAAACTAAAAATGTTTGCATGAAACATGTCAAATTCTGAGTAACAGATTTGCAACCTATAAAAGTCATTTTTTGAATGTAACCATCTGTTTCTCAAAACATAAATGTTGTAGCTAACATCTTAACTTAAATGTGGCCGCTAAAATGGGGTTAATCGGGCTTGTAGAACTCTAGATATCGCATCTTTAGCGGGACTGTTGTGATGTTAATGTTAGCATTATTAAAAGTGATGGTCATTTCGTATTTACAACTTTGTAATTGTGTCGTTCGCTATAATTGATCAAGGTCTTCATGGACTTAAATCTAATAGGTCACAAGTCATGTTATAATAGTTCAATGTAACAAAGTCCAATCCATGAACATAAAGCCCATAGAAAAAGCCCATGGAAAGCCTTAGGGTGTCATGTGTGTAAGTATAAATACATCACTCCCTCCTCATTTGTATGTGTGCATTAGAGAGGTAAAGGTGGGTGTGTATGTGTGTCTTGTATTCTTCTCTCTACTCTCTTCTTCTCTTCTTCTTAATCTAATATATACATATCTTTCCATCTTCTCTATTGTGCTGAACTCTCTTTCTATTCTATTGTACCATTCGCTCTATAGTTTGTGGTGTGATAAAGTATTGATCTTAGTTCTTAACAAGTGGTATCAGAGCCAGACAATGATTCAGGAAGTTTGTGAATTCGGTTTTTTATCAAAGTAAAACAAAGTGTTATGTTTTTTTAGTCTATAATAAAAACGTGCACTTTTTTGTCTCCACCTTTGATTTCATACGCGTTGGTTACATTTCATAGTTTTACATTTCATACGTGTTGATTCCATACGTGTTGATTTCATACGTGTTGGTTACCTTTGATTCATTTCATAGTTTTACTTGTTGGTTTTTAAGGTTTGGTGGATCTCATTGAAATATAATCTTCAAAAATCTGTTCTTGATTGCGTTAAAAAGGTGTTCTCTTTGTATCGAAATAGTATTTAAAGAAAAAAGGTGATAAAGGTTCGATATTTATAAGTTTTTAGGGGTTTTTGAAGTGATTTGATCGTTGAAAAAGGCTATAAAGATTGTTTGTGACTTGCTTTTGGATCTGCATCGAATAGCTCTCTTATCGAAATTCTTGTATAAGAATTTAGACAAAAGAGTGTTTATCTAAATTGTGGTGGAATTTAGATAAAAGTGGCTTTATCTAAATTGTGGTGGAATTGAGATAAAAGAGGGTTTATCTAAATTGGCAAAGTTATCTAAATTGTCAAAGTTATCTAAATTGTCAATTTTATCTAAATTGTCAATTTTATCTAAATTGTCAATTTTATCTAAATTGGCAAATTTATCTAAATTGGCAAGTTTATCTAAATTCCTGAGTTTATCTAAATTGCAAGCTGCTTGATTTCTAAAGACTTAACTTCAAACGATCTTCAGTTAAAGACCGGAACTTCTCTACAACAACTGAATTCAACCTTCACCAAACACAACTCCTATTTCGTTGCAACGATCCAAGGACAACTTTATCATACCAAAAATGTCTTTTCTTAACAATTTATTTTTGTCAATTGATATGGATCCTCTCGTTCAATTCTTTGCTCCATATCCTAAGACTGAGAAGACGGTGAGTGAGACTCAGGAAATATTGTCTGAGACTGAGAAGCTATCGACTGATAATGAACAAGACGTTGAAGAAAATGAGCTTCCAGAACACTTAAAATCACTTGAATTGAGATTTCTTATTACATTTGCTGCATATATGAAGCGATGGTCAAAATGGAACGAAGTGCTGAAGCATTGTTTGAGTCTAAGTTAGATGCACCTGAAAATGCTACGGGTGTTCAAATGCAAAATGCAGGGCGGTATGCTGGAAATCAGAGGGGTCAGATTGTGAATCAGAACGTGGTTAGTCAAAATGGGAATTATTGTTTTATGACTACGATTCAGAAACCTACATCTGAAATTCACAATAGTGATAGTGGTAGAGAGTGCAATGTCAATGCAATGACGAAGCTACAAAAGCTTCGGTACATGTTGGTGCTAGCCAAAAAAGAAGAGTCGGGTACATCGTTGACTGCTGAGGAATATGACTTCATGGTAACAACAAAAGTCAATGATAAAGCAGCAGATCTCAATGGATACTTCAACTTGATGGCTAATCAGCAAGAAACAACATCATTTAGTGATTCTGAAATTCCTCCGACTTATGACACAGAACCACTCCATGAGGTACAAAATCCGTTTGCTCATGAAAAGCCACATTCTGTGCCTCTCGAACCTAATTATGATACATATGTGGGGGAGCAAGTTAATCGCAATATTAACTATGAAACTCCAGATATGGATCCTAATGAAGTTCAAGTTGCACAAAATGATGCTAATGATGATGAAACCCGTACTCTCTTTGAATCATTACTGAATAATTGTCGAATTGAGATTGAAAACGTGAAAAAGGTCAATCGCGATGTTAAGGCCGCAAATGTGAAATTGATTGCTGAGCTTGAGAGATATAAGGTAAATGAAAAAGCTTTTGAATTTAATAACAAACGACAGTCAGAATTGGAAACTAGTTATCGAGATTTTGTTTTAAGAGAAAAACATTTGCAAATCAAATTTTACACACTCTATGTTAATTTGAACATGAAAATAAAATCCTTAAACACGGAAATTTCTAATTTGAAAAACCGATTTTCTAAAGAAACATCAACTTGTTCTGATCTTGAGAAAGAAAAGAAACAGTTGAAAGCAGATTTTTCAAAACGCGAAAATGATCTTCTTGATGAAATCATTGACAAACAAGAAACAATAAAAAAAGTTGGAAAATTTGCTTGTAAAAACGGGTCATTCTGCTCAAACAATTCATATGCTAATTAAAGATTCAAACCCGCTTTTACATACAATGAAGAAAATGGCTAACGGTTGTAAAAACTCTTATCATCTCAAGAAAGCCCAGAAAGAACAGAATGTGTTGTATAATGGAAATGTGATATTTGCTAAACATCCTCCTCCCGAGGTTCGGGATTCTTATGAAACGATTGAGCTTGCAGAAGAGAGTAGAATCAAAATAAGACAAATGAATCCTGAAATTAAACCAATTTGATACCTAAAGTAAAATGTACAAGTTACTTGTAATCTTATCTTATCTCAACATACATTCAACATCTCTCGACTTCTCAATTCCTCGTATGATACAACACAGGTTCGTACATGTTTGTTATGTGGCATTATGATCAAACCCTTAACAAACCATTTAGAATGTTTAAAATACGGTTAGGTAATTAAGTATTTAAAAAAAGGCTAATCATTCTACTTAGAACCTCATTTTACACATGCTACATGATCACTAGGATACATGTTACAAACATATATACATTTACATGTTTTACTTTTATTTCTTAATTTAGAAATATTAGCACATGACATCATGGCATACATCATTGACAAATCTTGTAGATTTAGAAAGATCTTAGATAGATTTTATATGATTTGATTTTGGAAAGATCTTGGATAGATTTAGTAAGATTTGATTTAGGTAGATTTGATTTTGGAAAGATCTTGGATAGATTTAGTAAGACTTGATTTTGTGATATTTTGTATAGATCTTTAAGCTACCAAGTTGACTTTTGAAGATATGACAAGATATGGTTAGATATAGAAAGATATTTGGAGATTTTATTTTCTGACACCCACGGATCCAAACCAATACAAAGACGGATCCAATTTTTGCGATCCGTCAAATCCGTGGCCTGTTCATACAGTTTTCCTATAAATAGTAGTCCATAGTTTCAACCCACTTGAACACACATTTCCTTTACCCTTTTCACACACTTAGATCAGTAGCAAAACATGTAGATTCATACATTAATCACCCTTTACATAATGATCATAATGTTACTAACTTTCATTATGTTGTAAGCATACATTGTTAATGATCATGTGAAGCAAGCTCAAGATCATGAGACATCTTCCATAGCATACTTCCTGATCCATCAAGAAAATCTCACTTGCATACATGAAGATCCACCACAATAAGTTTAGGGAGCTTGTGATCTTCATACATTGAAGGCTTCCGATCAATGGAAGTTCATATAGAGTAGGCATTCATATCCATGATACACTTATGTCATGGATCATCATTATTCATTGTAAACATCATTTGTATCATTTAGATTAGTAGAGTGTGGTTAGTAATTTAGTCCTTAAAATACAAAGAGTGAAGGGAGTGGTTGTACCCTTGTAAAGAACCCGGTGTTTAGCTTAGTACCGGAAAAGGAAGTAAGCGACGATGGGAGTGGTTGTACCCTTGTAAAGAACCCGGTGTTTAGCTTAGTACCAGAAAAGGAAGTAAGCAACGTGTAAAGGTTTTCTCCGCCTAAGAAAGGGAGCTTGTTGATCTAGTGAAGTAACTCTCGAGTTGGGTACTCGGGGAGTGGAGTAGGGCGGAGAGGAGCTCCGTGACCGAACCACTATAAATCATCGTGTTCGGTTTGTGTTTTCTTTTACTTATCTCTTTACTTTCATGTTACCATTATGTGATTGCTTGTGTTGTGATTAGTTGACAATACTTGTGTGACAACATACTTTTGTTTATGTTAGACATAAACTATAACAGACAACTTTCATATTAGAACAAGCGAAATCAGAAATTTGATACAACTAGTTTTAAGTTTTAAAATGGTAAACGTATTCACCCCCCCTCCCCCTCTACGTTTTCACACAATTGATTATAATAAGCTTAACACACTTTTTGGAGTTCATCTTGTTCAAAATCAAACACCAAAGGTTTTCAAAAGACTAGTTGTTTCAACAAAACAAAAGTTGTTTCCAAAAATCTTTCAAACTTGGAACAAATGTCCTCTAGCAACCCTTTTAACACAAGTGAAACTAGAAGATATTTGGATGATCTTAAAAGGAGAATGGAACTATTTCAAAGTCTTGTTGTATCCAAAACAAATATCAGTATCAACAACTGACATTCAAGTTTTCATGCAGAACATAAAAAGATGTTTGACACAAAAATTATTC
>CP139508.1:510780162-510837508 GCA_021014915.2 Artemisia tridentata subsp. tridentata | reverse complement strand
GTGATGGGCGCCAGTAAAAATGTTGGATTGAGGGTTGGAGGGTTGAAATGAGGTGGAGGGAGATGATTGGTTAAAATTTGGGAGGGTTGGAGGGTATAAAATTATCACTCCTTGTAGCCTTACACCTACCCGGTTTCTGTAGCATTTGTTAACAACATGTTTGCTTAATCAAATCCTTGACTATATGGGTATATATTATTATATCTTTTTGACTAATTATTTTGCTAGATAGTTCATACATAATATTCGGCTACACAGAATTAGACTCCACAAATTTATATTACATTTTGCCTCTTATGTGGTTAGAACGCTTGGATGAAAGAATTATGTTATTGGTTATACAGAGGCACTTTATTTTGCATACTCTTATTTTGGTGCATACCAAGGGACAAATCTCCACCATCAATCTAGTTTGATCTAATGGTGGGGATTAACCTAAAATTAAATATGGAAACCTAAGTCCATGTTTTTTTTTCTCTTTTTCTTTGTCTTTTTGTCTTTTTTATTATTCACTTTTTTTCTTTCTTTTTTTTTTTCTTTTTTTTTTCTTTTTGTTTTTTTTTTTGTTTTTTTTTGTTCTAATTCACGTTTTTTTTTTTGTCTTTTTTTCTAATGAACGTTTTTTTTTCCCAATACACGTTTTTTTTTCGCTTTCATACATTTTCGTCTGTTTTCATACGTTTTCGTCCGTTTTCGTACGTTTTGGCCCGTTTTCATATATTTTCGCCCGTTTTCTTACGTTTTCGCCCGTTTTCATACGTTTTTGTCCGGTTTCATACGTTTTCGTCTGCTTTCTTACGTTTTCGCCCGTTAACGTCTGTGTTCATATGTTTTCATCTGTATTCTTACATTTTCGTTCGTTTTTATACGTTTTCGTCCGTTTTCTTACGTTTTCGTTCGTTTTCATACGTTTTCGTCCGTTTTCTTTCGTTTTCGTCCATTTTTCAAACGTTTTTGTCCTTTTCATACATGTTTTTACACTTTCATACGTTTTCTTCCATTTCCATACGTTTTCGTCCGTTTTTTCATTCGTTTTCGTCCGTTTTTAAATGTTTTTTGCCATTTTCAGACGTTTTCATATGTTTATAAATATCACAAGTTATATTATGAATATCACAAGTGATATTCTGTGATATTCAGAATATCACAAGTGATATTCTGAGTACCACAAATGATATTCTGGATATCATAATTAATATTCTGTGATATTCAGAATATCACAAGTGATATTCTGAATATCATAAGTGATTTTCTGAATATGACAAGTGATTTTCAGAAGGGATTTTCTGTGATATGAATGTGATATCACCAGTGATACCAGTGATATCACCAGTGATACGAGTGATATCACCAGTGATACCTCATATGAATGTGATATCACCAGTGATACCAGTGATATCACCAGTGAATGTGATATCAAAGGTATTACCTCATATGAATGTGATATCACCAGTGATACCAGTGATATTCAGAATATCACAAGTGATATTCTGAGTACCACAAATGATATTCTGGATATCATAATTAATATTCTGTGATATTCAGAATATCACAAGTGATATTCTGTGATATTCAGAATATCACAAGTGATATTCTGAGTACCACAAATGATATTCTGGATATCATAATTAATATTCTGTGATATTCAGAATATCACTCACAAGTGATATTCTGAATATCATAAGTGATTTTCTGAATATGACAAGTGATTTTCAGAAGGGATTTTCTGTGATATGAATGTGATATCACCAGTGATACGAGTGATATCACCAGTGATACCTCATATGAATGTGATATCACCAGTGATACCAGTGATACCAGTGAATGTGATATCAAAGGTATTACCTCATATGAATGTGATATCACCAGTGATACCAGTGATATCACCAGTGATACCTCATATGAATGTTTTCTGGCGAAAACGTAAGAAAACGGACGAATACATATGAAAACGGACAAAAACGTATGAAAAATGGACGAAAACGAAAGAAAACGGACGAAAACATATTAAAATGAACGAAAACGTAAAAAATTTGACGAAAACGTATGAAAACGGACGAAAATGGGCGAAAACGTAAGAAAACAGACGAAAATGTATGAAAGCGTAAAAACACGTCTGAAAATGGACGAAAACGTATTAAAAATGGACGAAAACGAAAGAAAAACAGATGAAAACGGACAAAAACGTATTAAAACAGACGAAAACGTATGAAAACGAACGAAAACATAAGAAAACAGATGAAAACGTAAGAAAACGGATGAAAACAGACGAAAATGTATAAAAACGGACGAAAACGTCTGAAAATAGACGAAAACGACTAAAAATGGGCGAAAACGTAAAAAATGGACAAAAACGTCTGAAAACAGACGAAAACGAATGAAAAAAACGGACGAAAACATATGGAAATGGAAGAAAACGTATGAAAGTGTAAAAACATGTATGAAAAGGACAAAAACGTTTGAAAAATGGACGAAAACGAAAGAAAACGAATGAAAACGGACGAAAACGTATGAAAACGAACGAAAACGTAAGAAAACGGACGAAAACGTATAAAAACGAACGAAAATGTAAGAATACAGATGAAAACATATGAACACAGACGTTAACGGGCGAAAACGTAAGAAAGCAGACGAAAACGTATGAAACCGGAGAAAAACGGACGAAAACGGGCGAAAACGTAAGAAAACGGGCGAAAATATATGAAAACGGGCCAAAACGTACGAAAACAGACAAAAACGTATGAAAACAGACGAAAATGTATGAAAGCGAAAAAAAACGTGTATTAGGAAAAAAAACGTGAATTAGAAAAAAAGAAAAAAAAAAACGTGAATTAGAACAAAAAAAAAACAAAAAAAAACAAAAAGAAAAAAAAGAAAAAAAAAGAAGCGTGAATTTGTAAAAAAAGACAAAAAAAAAAAAAAAAAAAAAAGAAAGAAAAAAAGTGAATAATAAAAAAGACAAAAAGACAAAGAAAAAGTGAAAAAAAAAACATGGACTTAGGTTTCCATATTTAATTTTAGGTTAATCCTAATCATTAGATCAAACTAAATGGATGGTGAGGATTTGTCCATTAGTATACACCAAAAAAAGAGTATGCATTTGAATTTTCCTCTGGTTATACATACCTTGCAAACTTGAAACCATCCTGGTAAGTAATATTCTTGCAATGCTTAGTACTGTATTTTTGGTTCGCATATTTCAACAAGAATTCATGTTAACTAGCATGCATGATTTTCTGATGCTAATAACAAGAATTCATTTTAAAGGCTTAAATGGTTTATTTTGATTTAAAATATAATCTCTTATGTCAGCTTATGCTTCTATCTAAATTGTGTCATTCTATAGATACAGAAATACAATGGTTGATAGATTTGTGATTTTATTTTTTGAGCCAAGACTCAAGAACCGTTGATAGATTTGTGATTTTATTTCTTTCCGTGCTCATAAATGTAGTCTATCGTTTTTTATTTAAATGTTAAGAGGAATAAAGTTCAATTAAACAAAAAATAAGATGCCTAATTACCGTTTGTCTATTTCGACATTTCATTCTATAAAAGTGCATACGGGGGAGCTTGTACAAAGCCTAGGCATCCAACTAAGGCTATCAGTAAGCGTAATTATTCATCCTTAATTTGATGTAGACCTTTAAAATGCTGCATTCTCGTTGACTAGCTGCCCAAAAAAGTCTACAATGTACATTTTACTCTTTCGCTCTGTTCTCAAGTCTGAATTTTAAAGAATGAAAGGGGATGGAATGGGAAAGGGAAAGTAAGGAATGACACTATGAAGAAAGTGGTTATTTTTATTTGTGTTCTTGAGTTTTTATTTTTAGTTGCAAGGAAAGGAAAGGAAGATATACAAATTACCATGATACCCTCAAAACATAATTTACTTTTATGTTTGTCACTGAAAAGCTTGGTTGGGTCTGCAAGTGAATCATGTTTGGCAGCCAAAAAACACTTCTAATGGCGCTCACTTCTCAGCATTGTATTATTTATTCAAACATTTGTTTTTATAAAAACAAACACATTGCAAATCTCTCTCTCCACTTCTTCTCTTTTGGCTTCAAGCTAGTACTAATTTAAAAGCCTGTCACATTTTGGCTTACAATCCATTTTTTTAGTGGTGCTTCATTTCTTAAACTCAGGTAGTTTTCTTTTACTATACTTTTTGAGCTCATTATTTTAACTCATTATCTGCTTATTGTGTTCATCATTGTGAAACATATGAGATCTAAGGTACTGTGGGGTTTATGGTAATGTGGCTTAATGTTAAGCATTATTAAGTTAAGCCCATTTTTATAGAGTTGACCATTTTTGGGCTACTTGAGATCTAAAGTTTTGTGAGGTTTATGTTAATGTGGTTATAATGTTAAGCTTGGTTGGGTCTGCAAGTGAATCCAGCAAGTGTGAATGAAAAACAAAAAATATAATTTGTTCGTATTTTATTTATTTTATCAGGTTTAATATTTATATTTTTGTATGTGTACGTGGATCAATTATGCAGATAACGATTCGAAGAATGTTAAACTGAGATTAAAGAAATGGGCTCAAGTGGTTGCTTGTTCGGTTCGTGAAGCTTCAAAACAATATGAGATTAAAGTTGTTGAATAAAGAGGATATATTTATAGTTGCGTGGTTAGTTTAGCGCGAACAAGTAGTTTTGAGTAAGCGGTTTAGGAGTAAATTCTTAACATGAACAAATACGCAATCCCAAACACCTTCTTATATTATATGTTTAGCAGTACTATATTGATAAATTTTTTCTTAAAATGAGTTGCGATGGCTACCAAACAGTTGCTTATCTGATTATTTGAAGGGCGCAGCCCCTTTCCTCAGGTGAATATGGATTTGAAATTAAGGTATACAGAAGAGTAAAGACTTACCAAGCTACTAGATGGATTTGAAAAGACAACGAGAGATGGAGAACCCATGTTACCGAAAACTAAAGCATAAGTCGTCAAATGGATCAGTAAGTTTAAAGTTCTTAATGTTATTTTGTTAGACTATGATGACTTGTATGGTAAGAACGCGAAATCTGATACAACCTGATATCAGCAGCCACCAAGTCAGATAAACACAGGTTATTTAGTTCTACTTATGAGCTGTTTGTTTATGATAGCTTATGAGCTTATTTAGTTCTGCTTCATTTAACATAAGCCCCTTATTCAGCTAATCTCCCAGCTTATGAAAAAGAAGCCCAGCAAATAAGCTCATAAACAAAAAGGGGGTGTTTATTTTATTAGCTTACTTGAACCTGAACGAGTGTCCTTGATTTGACCCATTCTTAACCTTAACACTTTGATGCTACAATGGCTGCAAGTAGCCCTGATTCACACCTGATACTTACCCTCTGATTCAAACCATTAGACACAAGCTTAACCTGATACATCAGTGATCAGTTACTAAGACCAAATTAACACGATTCAAGTTTAATCGGTTAACACACTGTTTTTAGCACTGAATTCAGGTTCAACCAAGGGTTGGTGATTGAGGTTTCCAGGTTTAAACATATCTCAATAACCAACGCACTAGTCATTTGTCTGACCTTGATACTTGCATCAGACTTAGCTCACAAGCAAAAAGATCATACACCACGAAACCATTTTGCATCAGACTTAGCTCACAAACTGGGTATGTTAGATAGTACAACATGCTAGGGACATGTTTGGGATTGCTTATTGTAACTGCATATAAGCTTATGTATAACTTGTGTGAATTAAAAATGATAGAGAATCAGATTGACGGATACTCTCACTGTCTCATTTGAGTGTATAACTTATGTGTAACAGGCTAAAACTGAACTGAAGAGATCTGCAGTTGCTGATGTTTCTGGTAAGAATCGGCTTAGTGAGGTTCGAACAAGTTCTGGAATGTTTATCCACAAGAAAAAGGTACTCCCATTACTCGTTTTAGTCTACTACAAGTTTTGCCTTGATATGTTTTCTTAATTTATTGATAGCAATAAATAAATTCTAGACTTAAGATTCTTTTCTACATAAGCAGCCCAACCTGAGACTTCATAACCTTCCCACAAAGATTGCAAAGAGATACGAAATGAGAAAATCTAAGCCAAAAGCCTAGCATTTGGCCATGCTAAAATCCAGGAGATATTAGTCAACATCTTGTCTATTCCTGATATTTTACCATCATGACCAAAACATCTGAGCTTGTAGTTGTAAATTGGAGTATCGATGAGTCGTTTTGGCGGGGTCATTTTGGCTAAAAGAAAGTGTATGTTTAGTTTCATGTGAATGAGTTGTTTTGGCTGGGTCATACGAATATGTTTACCTGCATATTTTTTGTCGCATTGGATAAGGCGAATTTTTATTAGTTAACCAAAAAAAACTCTGTTGCAATGGATTTCCGCGAATTTCAGTGACCTTGAAGTATATAATTCAGAATGGGTCAGGTTTTCGGAAAATTCATAGTATTTGGGTTAACATATAATCTTCAAAAGACACATATCCTTGTTAGTTACTTACCCCTAAAGTGAGGTTTGGTCATCACGGTGACATACAGAAGCGTATGAAGTTGTATCAGTGTGTTCATGAAATGGTGGTAGGAAGTGGTGATTTTCGATTTTGTGAATCCTGAAAGTTTTATGCTCTTCTTTTTAGGGGCTGTTTGAATTTGAATTCTGGTACTTATTTATCTGATTATTGTTATGAAGCTCTTGCAAGAGTATGTTTATAATGTATGGATAAACAGATGCTGATCATTTCAGCGTGCTTTCAGTGACTTTGAACTCGTCTAGCCATCTTACTCTTTCCCTTTGTTGCTAATTTTCGGAAATTTGTCCATCTGTTTGTTATTAATGAAATATAATCCAATTGGAACCATTTTCGAATTAGTTTAAAGTTCTTATTGTTATTTTGTTAGACTATAATGGCTTGTATGTGTGTTGCTGGTTCTGTAGTTAGCTGCACTTTTCTTTATTTTTCGACCAAAGGTATAATCTTTTTTAACCATAAAAAGGTTGCACTCTTATTAGCATTATTCTTACTTGCCATGCCAGGTAGGAGATCGTGGGCTTTCAACTATAAGAGAACATACCGTGGTGTCTGGTGGTGTTCATGGACCTGGAAAAGGAGTTTTGAAAAGACCTAGTCTTCAAAAACCAAGTACCAATCATCGTGGTAAGCATATTTATAAAGCACACGTTCATTGTGTCAACATGTAATCGGATAGATTTAGAAAAGTTTCCATTATTGAAGTACAGTTAAATGTTTATAAAGTATAGTTTATTAACAGACTCTGTTTATAAGGTATAGTTAAATGTTATGTCGTCTAGATTGTTGTATCATTATTTTTCTACACTTCGTTTTGAGTATATTTTATTATATTTACTTAAATCATTATGCAGGTTCTGTGACTCAGACCCAAGCAACACCTGTTGCCAGTGATGTTCCTTCTACCTTTTTCTCAAAACCCGCCACTTCTGATCGAGAAAGCCTCTCTGGGTGGAAAAGCCTCTCTTCAACCCAAACGAACACCAGTGACTCAAGAGGAGATCGACGCCATTATGGTAAGCAATATCAGTTTTGCTTTTTTAAACCTTACGCTAAAAGTGAATACCTTAAGCTAAGCAGCATGTTTGAAATATACATTTGTTCTTAGCCATCTTGATAATATTTTCCGTGAAGGACTTAGCCAACAGATTGGCTGTGTAATACTACTATATGTTACATATGATCTGAATTTTCCTTAGTTTATGATAATTGCAGAGTTCTGATGTTTCTATGAAGAATAAAGGCCACTACAAATTGGTTATTCCCGATCTGGACAAGGCTGATAAACTTCTGGTTATTTTCTATTCCTACCTACTTAGCATATTATTAAGACCAAGAGAATGATGAACTTACACGAACAGGAGACAAGCGAACAAAATGTGATCGAGATGATATTTCCTGAAAAACAAAACTTGTGTCATTAACGAACCTAGCTATAAGAGATGAAACTGAGTTGATCAGGATTATCATGAATACCTTGAAGATGAAATTGATGAACTTACACGTACAGGAGACAGGCGAACAAAATGTGATCGAGATAATATTTCCTGAGAGACAACAAAACTTGTGTCATTAACGTACCTAGCTATAAGAGATGAAACTGAGTTGATCAGGATTATCATGAATACCTTGAAGATGAAATTGATGAGTTTGAAGGTCAAATACTCTTGCAGTTAGGAATGTTGAAGAAAGATGGTCTCTAGTCTTGAATAAAGTCACAGGATAGTTTCAATACAGTATAGTAGAATGTATAGCTGTTAGTATATAGAAGAATGATATAGTTGTTAATCAACCTAGAATGTATAGCTATAACATTTCATTATCATGAATACAAGTATAATGAAGCTGTGATGGATGAATGTAAATTGTTGTATCAGTTGGCTAAAGTTGAGTGGTTAAGTATTACATAAGACTTTAAAAAAAAAATACTACATAAGACGAAATGGCCATTAATAGAAATTTGTTTTCTTGAACAAATTGGTTCCTTCTTAATGCAGGAAATTCTTAACCGTGAGGTATATGTAGTAAAATGATGCACACAAATCTTTTGGTCACTATGCTATTTTAGATATAGATATAATTACTTCTGACAAATGTATTCGAGTTTATCATAACTCATATGGAGTAATATGCTAAATTAACTAGTTTTCTGTTCCTTTTTAACAATATGCAAATATCTTGTTGTAAATATTAATGGGCTTATGTCTATTCACATTTATCTCTAGTGGGCTTTAGGGCTTGAGATGCATTCATCCACCCTATATATACATTCCACTTGTAACCTTGATGACCACTTAATAAGAATTCTCAGTTCCTTCTCTCATTTTTGTGTTCTTGTTCATTACATTTACAATACGTTATCAGCACGAGTCTCTAAAGCATATATGAAACTAACAATTTATATATAATTCGTTTTAACGGCAGGAACTTGAATCGCTTATCAAGGAACTTGAATCGCTTATCAAGGTACTTTAATGTTCCATATAAATAATATCATTTTATTATATCAACGACAACAGTTTATTTCATTATATCAAAATTAGTTTTGGTTTTGGAGTTCTAGTTTTTATTATAGATATGATATATATTTTGATTACTCCATTAACTGTTTGTATGATACTGAATTTCTAGTAACATCTAAATCAATTCTCTGTTGCTTTACATCTCAAGTTAACACCATCTTACTAATTTATCAAGCAACATAAAATTGTAGAAAAGCCCATGTTTATTGTACACGATGCAAATTTATTGTCGTTTTGTTAATACTTGTAAATTGTAATGTGATTATTTATACGTTTGCAAGGCTAAGGAACGTTCTCTTAAAAACATGTGAGACAGTATTTTATTTATCATTAACGACTACGTACAATACGTTAATAAAATTGTAGATAACTTATATTCTTTCCGGTAATTAAACACTTAACTATGTAAGTAAAGGTTTGCCCAACACGAAACTATCAACATATATATACTCCGTATATATGTTCTTTTATCATGTTTTATTAATACATGTTCTGTTGGGACTACATACAAAGAATAAAAATAACATAACCTCACGTTATGTTAAAGAAAAAATAATTAGAACCTCAAGTTCTAATATGATTCCTTCAAAGGATTAATATCATAACCTCAAGTTGTGACTGAATAAAAAGCATGGAACCTCAAGTTCTATTGCGATTCCTTAAAGAGAATCAAAACAACATAGCCATCATGTTATGGTTGAAAAAAAAAAAAGGTTATTAGAACCTCAAGGTCTAATATGATTCTTTGGTGAATCAATATCATAACCTCATGTTATGATTATATTTATTCATAATAAAACCTCAAGTTTTATTACAATGAATAAATTAAAAATACAATAACCTCAAGTTATTGTATCTCTTTTAATGAACCTCAAGTTCAGTTATTATTCACTCAAGAGAATCACAATATCATAACCTCACGTTATGTTTAGAAAAAAAAAGAGTATGAACCTCAAGTTCTACTACGATAAGCATAATCAAAATCACATAACCTCAAGTTATGTGAGTGATAATACATTAGAACCTCAAGTTCTAATATGGTTTGATCAATTGGATCAATAACTGTTATGTTAGAAAAAGAAATAGAACTTCAAGTTCTAATATGATTCAATCAATAGAATCAATAGCATAACTTCATGTTATGTAGAAAAAAAAAAAAAAAAAAAAAAA
The DNA here is from genome assembly GCA_021014915.2 of Artemisia tridentata subsp. tridentata. Lineage (NCBI taxonomy): Eukaryota > Viridiplantae > Streptophyta > Magnoliopsida > Asterales > Asteraceae > Artemisia > Artemisia tridentata. The sequence continues at coordinate 510,827,304 of CP139508.1, read as the reverse complement.
AAAAAATCCTAATATGATTCTTTCAAGAATCAATATGAAAAAGGAAATCATAACCTCATGTTATGACCGAAAAGAAATCATAACCTCATGTTATGACTGAAAAAAAAATATCATAACCTCAAGTTATGAGTATAAAAAATATATATATATATAAATTAGAACCTCAAGTTCTAATATGGTCTTTTTATAAAGATCAAAATTATAACCTAGTGTTATGTTGAAAAAGAATATTGGAACCTCAAGTTCCAATTTGATTTTTATAAATCACTAACTCTTACTGTTATTAACCTTATACCAATTGTTCATTATTCGTGTTTTTTTTTATATTATAATAGAATTGTGAAGTTTTTAACAAAAGGAGTGAAATATGTGAAAGAAAAATATAGTATTGTGAAGCTATGCTCTACATGACGGCTGAGAGGGTAATATACCTAAATTATATAATGAACATGTAACCAATTGTCCAATTGTATACTGTTGTTCTAGTGTTTTATATTACCAATTGTTATGGCAAAGTCATTATATCAACTATAAGTATATATTTTTGTGATATATGAATATTGTTTCCTTAATATGTTGATATATACAATCTTTGCTAAATGATACACTTGTCTTTTTATGTAGTTTAAAAAAAAATGTCAAATTCAAAGCTTTCGAATATCGATTTTGCTGTTCTTGACATTTATGGAAAAGACTATCTCCCTTGGACTCTTAATGATGAGATCCATTTAACTACAAAAGAATTGGGAGAAACGATCCAAACTGGATATACTGCTTATGCACAAGTACGTGCCAAAGCCATGATATTCCTGCGTCATCATCTTCATGAGGACCTAAAAAAGGAATATCTAACGGTGAAAGACCCGTTAATATTATGGCAAAGTTTAAAAGAAAGATTTGACCATCATAAGCAAGAGATTCTTGCAAATGAGGGCACATTTTTCGCAATATTAAGTAGTACATCTGAATGATGAAAAGAAAAAATGCAATGAGATGGTTAATGCCTCGAATATACTCATATATCGAGAACGATGCTTTGATATAAAAGAAATGGGCATGTTTGAACAAACACGATAAACCCGTTTACTAAATTTGCTCTATATTGTCGTGTTATAAGAAACTGGTTGGCAACCTAAAGTTGCAACATAAAGATCTCCATTCTTTCAAGCGAATGTGATAAAATGATTAACATAAAATATTCATTCCCTCAAGTGAATGAGATAAAATGATCAATTTGAGATCCTAATTCCCTCATGTGAATGTGAGAATGTAACGATAAATGGTTAAAGATCATTTATCATGGTAAATGCTATGGTCGAGGTAGTATGACAATGACAAACCACTAGTAGTGGCGTAAATACAATAATAAAGGAGCAAACAAAAATGTTGTTTATGCAAAAATGCAATGTGATGTATATGAAATACAAGTGTGTCAAAGATATTACACACTATATTCATAGATTTAAAAATCTGTGCTAGCGCATTTTGCTCCACAAACGAAATATAAAATTGTCATGAGAACCGAAGTTAAGTATTAAAGATATATTATATATCTTCCTCGACATGCATTATATAAAAATTAGTAAAAGCTAATCATAGCCATAACTTAAGTTTATGAGCTATAATTATAATATTTTTGGCATGACCGGTTACACCATCCCGAGTCATTAATGATGCGAAACTATTGAAGAATAAGATTTTGCAATATAAATGGTATTATCTCTCAAAAGAAGTTGATTATTAATCTATCAACTAGAATGGGGACTCAATTCCTCAATTTTCTGGAATGAAAACAAATGGATATATGTAGGCATAAAAAATCCATTGTATGAACCATTTAGAGTTTAAAATCGATGCATCGTCTAAACGGTCATTAAATCGCAACCTCAAGTTTGCATGATTAATAGCTCAAGGTGAGCCTAACATTCCAGAGTAAGTATTTCATCATGAAAATGCGATGAATTACTTCTAAATTATCAAATGAAACTGAGAGAAAAAACTTGTGTTGTTGTATGGGGCCATATTATAATATGCACTACAACAAAATTAGCATCATGCCAATATGTTATTATAAATCCTCCATTTTATAATTGGTTTTAGTTATAAACCAAACATATCCCATTTTTGTTTTTTTGTGTGCAAATTACTCCACCTAAATGCACATATATGGGATATAGAAGATGGATAATTCCTTCAGGAGGAGAGAAGTAGCTGCAAATTAGAATGAATTACCATATTCTATTGATCCTCGAAAGAAATGTTATGAATTCATTATTCAATGAATAATCTAATAGCCATACATATACATTTGGTCAAAAAATAATATTTCAGCTACTCATGCTCCAAGTTATACTTTGTCCTTCAAGGACATTGTTTGTTATGACATGCTTCAAGCATGATAGACTAATCGATTCCAAATAAAATCCTCGATGAAAAATATGGAGCATGAAATAAGATGGTTAGTCGAGGTATAAAAGACCCCATGATAGTCTCATAAAGAGACACTAGACATGAAGGTTCCAAACGAACCTCAAATAGCTAATGAGATCTCAATAAATTCTATGATGTCTAAAATCATATGGAATCGAAACAAAATGACGTCGATAAGTTTGTTTGCATACAATATAGCGCTTGCTATTATGCATAATGAGGATCATAAATAAATTATTATTCAAAAGTGTGTCCAACGAAACGATTGGCCAACATGAAAAGACGCAATCTCGTAAAATATACGAGAAGTATTGGGACATGAAGTCCATACACATGAATGTGTAAAATCTATTGGATATACATCAGTCTTTGTGCGAATGCGAAATAAGAGCTCTAAAGTTATGTCTTTTAGGACATGAGTTGTGAATAAATAAATTCACAAAAACACAAATTTGATTATTAAAAGACATTGTCTCGAGGTGGATGTAAATATCTTATCGATATTTTTACGTGACAATCAATATTGAAGTATTTAATTCGCTCTAAATGAGGAATGATCTGTAATGTCTCAAGCATGGCTTACAACTTCAACTTCTAGATACGATTAATAAAGTTCTCAATAACTTTATTTGATAAAGTTGAATGAATCCGTATATGGATTAAAATAATTTTGGACGCATATTATATAAATTGCTTTTGCACATGTCTCAAAGAAATAATTGGTCCTCAAGTACCATATATAAGTACAATTGAGGTTTGGATGCCAATTTTGTAATCAATATGCATCATAAGAGTGTATTATTCTCTTTTAATATTTGTACATGCATTGTATACTTTACAACCAATCCATTTGATATTGGGTTGGAAGCTACACATATATTTTATCATTTTTGCAGGACTTATTCGTAACATCATCAATTTGATGGACTTCATTGTAAATCTGTTGCCAACAAAAGTATACGAGCAACTCGTTTAGATGATTAGCATGCGATGCTTGAAAGATATACATTAAATTGAGGAGGAGTATTATGCGCACTGCACTCTTTTTCCCTTCATCAAGTGTTTTTTATCCCACTGGGTTTTTTCTTGATAAGGTTTTTAATGAGGCGGTTTATAGCGTATAATAAACAATGAATATCCAAGGAGGAGTGTTGTAAATATTAATGGGCTTATGTCTATTCACATTTATCTCTAGTGGGCTTTAGGGCTTGAGATGCATTCATCCACCCTATATATACATTCCACTTGTAACCTTGATGACCACTTAATAAGAATTCTCAGTTCCTTCTCTCATTTTTGTGTTCTTGTTCATTACATTTACAATAGATCAATCTTTTTATAAACACTTTAAAAAAGGGCATGTTAAGAAGAAACTTTAAAAGTGCTATTTGAGTATTCTTTTATCAAATTACAAAGCTAACCGTTGTAATTACAATTTACAAATACCATGCATATATGGATATTCTTTTGCAGCAACTTAGTTGAAGCATAATTAAGTTGTTCAAGTGTGAACCATTCAGTTAGGATACTACTAAATAAGGTTATGTAATATTTCCTATATTACATAAAAGACAAGACAAGTATGAGAAAACAAGTGAAGCATGGTGAATTTTGCTCCAAAAAGAAAATAAGCATGCATGCATGGTGAATATTGACACGTAAGATCAATGCATGGTGGATTAAGACCTGGACCATCTCTATCTTTATATTTTAGTATAGACGTATAGTTGAATACTTTCAACTTAGGATACTAAATAAGGTTATGTAATATCATGGGGCTTGTGGTCTAGTGGTAGAAGCTTAAGCAATTAAGCGAGCCACGGGTGAGAGTAGTATCGGGTGGGTGACCTACCGGTAGGCAATGAAGTCCTCACTTGTGGACCACAAGCTCTATTGATATTGATATACCGGTAGGCAATGAAGAGGAGAGCCTGTAAGCCATTAGTTGCGCAGGTTCGAATCCGAGCCGGCCCCGGTTTTCATCCGGCCGTTACTCCAGCGAATTATAATCGTGTGGAGGCGGTACGGTTTTCTGGCGGACGCCGTTAAGAATCCCCACTACGTCAGCGTGGACCCGGTTAAGACAACATAGTCTGGGTATGTGGTGGATGAGGTGGACCACAAGCTCTATTGATATTAGGCAATGAAGAGGAGAGCCTGTAAGCCATTAGTTGCGCAGGTTCGAATCCGAGCCGGCCCCGGTTTTCATCCGGCCGTTACTCCAGCGAATTATAATCGTGTGGAGGCGGTACGGTTTCCGGGCGGACGCCGTTAAGAATCCCCACTACGCCAGCGTGGACCCGGTTAAGACAACATAGTCTGGGTATGTGGTGGATGAGGGCCTACCATGGGGTGGGTGCGACTCTAATCCAAAAAATGAAAGTCACCGTTCAAAAAAAAATAATAATAAAAAAAAAAAAATAAATAAGGTTATGTAATACTTCGTATTTTTTTAACAGAAAATCTTCTTGGAAGCTGCAAAAAGAGTTTCATTGCAAAAATCTAACACTTTGCACTTTTCTAGGGCTGTAAACAAACCGGACGGACATGAACGGAGCCTTGTTCATGTCCGTTCATTTAATTTTAACCGGACAAATAAACGGACACGGAGGCTTAAACGGACGGATTTTCTTGTTCATGTTCGTTTATTAAGAAAATGAGTTGTTCATGTTCGTTTATGTTCGTTCATTAAGACACTAAACGAACGCTAAACGATCGAACATAAACGATCGAACATAAATGAAAATAAACAAACAAACATAAACTTTATTGAATTCTTCACAATATATTGTTTTATAAGTGTTGTTTTATTTAAACAATCAAATTTTTAAATTATAAAATTAAAAGATATGATATATGAACATAAATAGATAAATAATCATAAACGAACGTTAACGAACGAATAATCGGACGTTCACGAACATAGATGAACGGACGAAACTTTTGTTCATGTTCGTTCATTTAACTAAACGAACGTAAAATATTGTTTGTTAACTTGATCTTAAATAGAGTCGGTATAACTTGCTAAACACGTGCATTTTCATTTTCATTTTCAATTTCAATTATAATAATATTTTAGAATTTTTACTGTATAAAGAATAGTGCCACTTTTGAATTTATCTGCTACACACAAATGAAGAGCTAGCCCAGTGACTGTTTGTCATTGTGTGACTAAAAGAGTTGTCTCATAAGAGACATAGTAGTCGTTAAAAAGGGAATGATTTGGTGAATGCAAAACTATCTACCTTGCCGGGCCACCTTGAATTATTGCTATAAAGTATAGCGTAAAAACAAACATGATAAGAAAAACGACATATTATATTATACTCCCTCCGTCTCATATTAAGTGTCCACTTTTCAAATGCACAAAGTTTTAGAAAATTCCACTAACTACACTCTCCACCAATCAAATATCACTATTACCCACTAAAGTCTCTTCTCATTGGTTGAAAATATTCCCTGGACAATTAATTTAGGACATCCCAAGATTTCATTATGGACACTTAATATAAGACGGAGATATATACTATATTACATTTGAATTATTGCTATAAAGTATAGCGTAAAAACAAACATTTTCCACAGATAAGAAAATGACATATTATATTATACTATAGATGAAAATTCAAATGCATACCCTTTTTTTGATGCATACTAATGGATAAATCCCCACCATTCATATAGTTTGATTTAATGGTGAGGATTAACCTAAGATTAATTATGAAAACCTAAGTCCATGTTTTTTTTCCCTCTTTCTTTGTCTTTTTGTCTTTTTAATTGTTCACTCACTTTCTTTCTTTTTTTTTTTCTTTTTTTTTGAGTCTTTTTTTTTTTTCTAATTCACGCTTCTTTTTTTCTTTTTCTTTTTTTGTTTTTTTTTTGTTTCTTTTTTGTTTTTTCTTTCTTAATTCACTTTTTTTTTTCTAATTCATTTTTTTTAATTCACGTTTTTTTCTCTTCTATTTCGCTTTCATACGTTTTCGTCTGTTTTCATACATTTTCATCCGTTTTCATACGTTTTCGTCCGTTTTTTACGTTTTTAAACGTTTTCATCCGTTTTCAAACGTTTTCGTCTGTTTTTATACGTTTTCGTTCGTTTTTATACGTTTTTGTCCGTTTTGATACGTTTAGATACGTTTTCGCCCGTTTTCAGACGTTTTTGTCCGTTTTTTACGTTTTCGCCCATTTTTAGTCGTTTTCGTCTATTTTCAGACGTTTTCGTCCGTTTTTATACATTTTCGTCTGTTTTCATCCGTTTTCTTACGTTTTCATCTGTTTTCTTATGTTTTCGTTCGTTTTCATACGTTTTCGTCTGTTTTAATACGTTTTTGTTCGTTTTCATCTGTTTTTCTTTCGTTTTCGTCCATTTTTAATACGTTTTCGTCCATTTTCAGACGTGTTTTTACGCTTTCATACATTTTCGTCTGTTTTCTTACGTTTTCGTCTGTTTTCTTACGTTTTCGTCCGTTTTCTTCCTTTTTCTTACGTTTTCGCCCATTTTCGTCCGTTTTCATACGTTTTAGTCAAATTTTTTACGTTTTTGTTCATTTTAATATGTTTTCGTTCGTTTTCGTTCGTTTTCTTTCGTTTTCGTCCATTTTTCATACGTTTTTGTCCGTTTTCATACGTATTCGTCCGTTTTCTTACGTTTTCGCCAGAAAACATTCATATGAGGTATCACTGGTGATATCACTGGTATCACTGGTGATATCACATTCATATGAGGTAATACCTTTGATATCACATTCACTGGTATCACTGGTGATATCACTGGTATCACTGGTGATATCACATTCATATGAGGTATCACTGGTGATATCACTCGTATCACTGGTATCACTGGTGATATCACATTCATATCACAGAAAATCCCTTCTGAAAATCACTTGTCATATTCAGAAAATCACTTATGATATTCAGAATATCACTTGTGATATTCTGAATATCACAGAATATTAATTATGATATCCAGAATATCATTTGTGGTACTTAGAATATCACTTGTGATATTCTGAATATCACTGGTGATATCACATTCATATGAGGTAATACCTTTGATATCACATTCACTGGTATCACTGGTATCACTGGTGATATCACATTCATATGAGGTATCACTGGTGATATCACTCGTATCACTGGTGATATCACATTCATATCACAGAAAATCCCTTCTGAAAATCACTTGTCATATTCAGAAAATCACTTATGATATTCAGAATATCACTTGTGATATTCTGAATATCACAGAATATTAATTATGATATCCAGAATATCATTTGTGGTACTCAGAATATCACAGAATATCACTTGTGATATTCATAATATCACTTGTGATATTTATAAACATATGAAAACGTCTGAAAATGGCCAAAAACATTTAAAAACGGACGAAAACGAATGAAAAAAACGGACGAAAACGTATGGAAATGGAAGAAAACGTATGAAAGTGTAAAAACATGTATGAAAAGGACAAAAACGTTTGAAAAATGGACGAAAACGAAAGAAAACGGACGAAAACGTAAGAAAACGGACGAAAACGTATAAAAACGAACGAAAATGTAAGAATACAGATGAAAACATATGAACACAGACGTTAACGGGCGAAAACGTAAGAAAGCAGACGAAAACGTATGAAACCGGACAAAAACGTATGAAAACGGACGAAAACGGGCGAAAACGTAAGAAAACGGGCGAAAATATATGAAAACGGGCCAAAACGTACGAAAACAGACAAAAACGTATGAAAACAGACGAAAATGTATGAAAGCGAAAAAAAACGTGTATTGGAAAGAAAAAAAAACGTTCATTAGAAAAAAAGAAAAAAAAAAAAAAAAAAAAAAAAAAAAAAAAAAAAAAAAAACGTGAATTAGAACAAAAAAAAACAAAAAGAAAAAAAAAAGAAGAGTGAATTTGTAAAAAAAGAAAGAAAAAAAGTGAATAATAAAAAAGACAAAAAGACAAAGAAAAAGAGAAAAAAAAAATGGACTTAGGTTTTCATATTTAATTTTAGGTTAATCCCCACCATTAGATCAAACTAGATTAATGGTGGGAATTTGTCCCTTGGTATGTACCAAAATAGGAGTATGCAAAATAAAACGCCTCTTATACTATATTACATTTGGCAAGAGCTTGTGAACAATACCTTATTTTGTACAGTGTTTTGCTTCTTCCACACCTCACAAAACTTCTACTTCCACACTTTTTTTTTTGCTATAGTTGAGTGTGTTGGGTGCACAACTAATCACACACTAATTTGCTTCACCCAAAACTGCTTCACACTCACTCACAAATACTAGTAACAAATACGCTCTTCTCGATCTTTCTTCCACAAACCACAAAACAAAGATCCACCCCAAAAAAATTAACGCCTCATCTATGTTTACTAATGATTAGGAGGCGTAGATTTTTATACCGTATAAATGAAACAAAATTACACGATATTCTACCTACTCTTGGCATACTTTGACATTATGCCCCAATATATTGAAATTACTCAAAATAAAAATTTTGATATCCATAATGATATTGTAATGGAAGATATAAAATTGAACAATTATCTTCGTCATAATTTGTAATGCATGATATTTTATTTTCTGATTAATTTGGAATAAAGCTTATGCTTCGCTTGTTCGATTTTGTTATTTGTTTTGTCTTTGAATTATCAGCAAAAGTCTTCTTCCCATATAGAGCAACAGACTTTGTTATTATAAAAACAAAATACATAGAACGTTTATGGATATATTTTACAGACACATACATACCATGCAAAGAAAAGTAGACAAAAACAACAGCTTTATTTAAGGGTAGACACGTTCAGACGTGTGTGCTGCTGCATGCAAAACTATAGATGCATGGTTATTATCTTCCAATTTTTAGGTCGAACAACTCATATTATCGCATCCGTTATTTGCTGTAACCGGGCGCACCTATCAAAAGTCCTTGTGAGTAGGTAAGGTGGTTCATCATCAGCTAACCAACCGTAGATGTCAAACGTTATATCACCGAAGGCGCCTTTTGAAGTTATGACTTGGACATAATCAACGTACCAGCCCGGTTTATTTCCTGAGTTATCTGATGATAGGGTTATGGAACATACGGATGAGTTCAGGCAACTAGTTGTTATACTGAATTTATCAAGATCTCCACTTTCAAAATAGTCATGACCGGGGTCCATTTCTCCATATCTCTCTAGGTTGGGGATTTTCACTTCTGAGCCAGAGGCGTCATTTAGGATCAAACTTATCGTAGCATCGGTTCCTGCGCTACTACCTGTTGTCCCTGTCTTCACAAAGATCGTGTAAACACAAGTCTCCTGCTGTCAAAAGCAACAATACATATAAATAAGAATTAAGATAGCCTAATTAAGTTACAATCGCATATATACTTGCAAGAATAGATGGACGAATTGAAGCAATAATGCATGGTAGCTACTTACGGAGCTTACAGATGCCACAATTGCTAAGAATAAGAGAAGAAGAAGGTAGGTGCTTAAATTGCTTATAGCCATGTTGATAGCTAGAAGGAAAACTGATCGAGTGTAAGTTATAAGTGGCCGCTGGTAGTCCTTTATATAGCAAAATGAAATTGGAATTAATTAATATCATAATCTATAGTGGTGCGACCCACCGAATCTGCATTTTGAATGGAAACAAATGATGCGTATGTAAAAAACCGAGATGACTGATTTACTTTTTCAACGCTATCACAAGGTGTAGCAACAAGGGTATGCTTGTTGTTTGGGGCTCACTTTTGCCACATCACCTTACTTCATCTTCACAACTAACCTCCTCACCCTCACCAACAACTAACCACAACTTACTCATTTGAAGCCCACCACTTACACCTTTATTTTTTTTCCACTCACAAAAAAAAAAATAATAATAATAATAATAAAATAAAATTGTTAGAATATTAGCTCGTCGTGCAGACGAGTAAGTGACTTTTGGTGGGGGCGGTGCAACAACTAGCTTGGCGAGTTGCAACGTGCTTCCACGCTAGAACGACGAAGACAAACAACAAGCTGCACCTTGTGCTCTAAACATTAATTAATTTCTGCATAACTAACTAAAAAAACTTCATAGAATCACCGTCGATGTTAGATTTATTTATATGATCTTCTTTATATAAATTGTTAGTTTGTGGATATATTTAATATACGTATGACCGGATTCGAACACGAGCCTATGGGATTGCACGCGTTGCGTATGAGATTTAATTATATTAAGTCACAAAATATTAATATGGTTGAACAAGGAAAAAGGAGGAGGTTGAGTGTCGAGTTTTGGAACTTATGGAGGTGCTAGCAATAACTTGTTGGACAAGATTAAATGCTATATAAACACACCCTATGTCTCATTCTCGTTAGAGAGATACTAAATCAAAATACGAGAAAAAATATATACGATCAACACAACCCTTACTTTGTCAGATTGTGTAACACTCATTATCCGAATCCTATTAATAGATTGGGGATAGTGCATACAATGGCAACAATTGATTAGGAGTCTATGGAACTAGAAACAAGACCCGTAACCAAATGTTATTGATAAGAGTTGAATGATTACAATCAATACAACTAGAGAGAATTTGGGAGAGAAACTGAATATCAATTCTTAGCTGAAAATGAGAAATGAATACAATACAACTATTTATAGAAGTAGAGATAGGAGGGATGATGTGGCAGAACCAATAGGAGAAGAGTATGACGTGTTCGGACCAATCATAGGTTGACAGCTGGCCTGAGTGACAGAGGAGAGGCAGAGGAGGTGCAAAGGCAAGCCTGCAGGTCTGGTGCAGAGAAAGGAGAGAGATACACAGCTTGGCGCCACTTTCATATTTGAATGTTTTGACCCGCATTGACCTGGTTGACTTTTCCCAATACGGCCCATAACATTCCTCCCCCCTTAAAATTCATCTTGTCCTCAAGATGAGCGATCAGAGTGAATATGTCTGAATCTCATCTCTGCTAATCCATTCTTCCAATCAAAGAAAACAAACACTTCCAATGCTAGTTGGAGTCGTAAGCCAAACACCAATTCATATGCATTCCCTATCTCATTGGTGCTTGCAATGGTACAGATAGAACACATCAGAAGCCATCAGAACCAATTAATAGGAGGAATATAAATCTGACCCACGACCCAAAGAGCACCATTTGTCATTCATGAGCAAGGACAAGTGAACAAGCTGGTAAGTGAGTTTCTTTTTTCTATTAGGCCATTTCCATATATCAAACTCCCTTTTTCCGTGCTGAAATTTGCATTTTGTATCAGCTAATTTTTTCCTCTTGGGCCATTTACACAGATCAAACTTCAAATGACCAAGACTTTCTTCATTCTTTTTAGTAGCTTCAGAATTAGCCATCACGATGTTGGAGTTTTGACTCAACTGCTGTAATATTCCATTTAAAGTTTGGTGTTCAGTCTCAAACATTCCACCATTACCTCCTAACCAATTCAGCCCAAGTGTAGAAAACGATGAATTACTCCTTCCTTGTTCCATAACCAAATTGGCACTTTTTCCTTTGCTTCCGTCTTGATTCCCATCATACTTTTTTGTGTTTTTAACTCCTTTGTTGAAGTCACTGTTAACATCTTTCTCACCCAACTTTATCACAACATCATCGATATCCATATCATCATAATTTGTAGTCCCATTCTTACCTGAATCCATCATACTTTCCCTTGAATCTTTGTTATGAAAAAGTGTTGGACTTGTTTTGTCGTCATTACTTCTACACATGATATTGCCCACAACCACATCAAAAGCAAGAACAACATGATCACTTTTAGTCTTAACTTTTCGACCTTCAAAATAGTCCCACTCATTATCACTAGCAACAAAAACATTATCTTCTGGAACTTCTGTGCTATCAACATGTCGCTCGTTATTGATTTCCACTAACTCGTCAACTAATTCATTTGATTCAACTTTCAGACCATCAACATTTTCTTCACAAAGTGCTTCAAAAACAATCACATACTTATTGCCGCCATCCATTTCACTTACCATCGATTTGATAACGCATGTTTTGTGGATTTTGATAAACTTAGTGAAGATGATAACTCAAATCTTTTGGTACACAATCTTTTTCCCAATTCACCATTCCATCCACATCCCTTTTACTTGACTCGTCCGATACCGATCCCTTACTTTCGCTTACTTCATCACAAACTCTATCACTACTCACCAAACAAACATTCTCATGCAGCCTAGCCTTTTTCTCCAAACTTTTATTTGAAGATTCTTGCAGCCTAGCCAAAACGTAAGCATCCGAAAGACATCTAGGTTTGAACCATCCAATCCCTTTCTCTATTTCCGGTTGCAACCCGAAATAGAAAAGATCAATAAGATCCTCTTCAGCCCATCCTTAATTGCTAAACCAGGAATTAAACGCATTGTAATACTCTTTCACTGTACATTCTTTTTTGAGAAGTTTATTCACAGACATTTCATCAAACAGTTCTTGAGCATCATTACGAAAGTATTTTTGTTTCATATACTCTGTTTGTAATTCATGCGCCGCGATACATATATCCCACTCCTCATGCGTGACCGTTTGCATCATAGTTCTAACTAACTGTATCAAAATACAATGGTAGTGAAAATGGTGGTTTATGGTGGTATAACTGAATTCCAACAGAATTAACGGTTTCCTAACAACTTTTTAACAGAAGGCAGCCATTAATGGTGGGAAGGTAGTAGGATGAAGCTCTGATACCAATTGTAACACTCTAGCTAAGGCTAATATGTCAGGTATAACATCTCTTCTTAGTAGATTTAAAACATTTGAAGAGTTTGTAAAATGGATTATAGATTCTGGGGCCAACCAACACATGGTTCTCTCTGAGGACCTTCTTGAATCTGTTGTTGATATCAGTGAATTAAATCTCACTGTGGAACATCCAAATGGCACTTCTGCTAAAATCAAAAAGATTGGAAACTTAAAACTGAATGAGCATATTACTTTATATGATGTCTTAGTAGTACCTGAGTATTCTGTCAATCTTATATCTGTTTATAAGCTTGCTAGAGATAGCAAGCTGTTTATTGGGTTTGACGAAAACAAATGTTACTTTCAGGACTTAGCCAACATGACAAGCATGGGGACTGGTAGTCAGTCTGATGGGTTATACTTTTTCAATGGAACATCTTATGGTAATAGATCCCATCATGGTAATTTCACATGTTCTTTCTCTAGATACACTTGGCATCATAGACTTGGTCACCCTGCTGACCAAGTCTTGAACCTGCTAAGTGCTGACCTTAATATTAACAACAATGAGTCCCTTCCGCCTTGTGAAATTTGTCACAAGGCCAAACAAACTAGAGAACCCTTCCCCATTAGTGACCACAAAACCACTAATGTTGGGGATGTTGTCCATCTTGATGTCTGGGGTCCTTATAGGATTCCCAGCAGGGATGGTTTCAGGTTTTTTCTCACTATTGTTGATGATGTTTCTAGAGCTGTATGGGTCTATCTGTTAAGAAACAAATATGAAGTTGGTGATTATATCATATCTTTCTACAAAATGTTCTCAACTCAGTTTAACACTAACGATAAAAATTTTCGAAGTGATAATGGAACGGAGTTTATTAATCATAAACTTCAAAGTTTTTTTGATTCAAAGGGTGTCTTGCATCAAACCTCCTGCTCTTATACACCACAGCAAAATGGTGTAGCAGAGAGGAAGCATAGACACCTGTTGAATGTTGCTCGGTCTCTTCTTTTTCAGGGGGGAATTCCTCTACATCTCTGGACTGAATGTATCCTTACTGCTGCTCATTTAATCAATAGGCTCCCTTCATCTGTGTTAAAAGGTAAATCCCCTTTTGAAGTCCTATTTGGTTTTAAACCTTCATTAAATACTCTGAGGTGCTTTGGTTGTCTTTGTTTTGCAACTAACCTGAACAACTCAGATAAACTCAGTAGCAGGGCTACTAAATGTGTTCTCATTGGTTATGCTTCAGAGAAAAAGGCTTATAAACTTCTGTCCTTAGAAGATAAACATGTTCTTTATTCCAGAGATGTAAGGTTTTATGAAAATATCTTTCCCTACAAAATGAATAAAACTGAAAAAACTTTGCAAACTGATTATGGGGGTACTGATCATTTAAATTTTTTTGATTCTCCCTATACCTCCCATAATCTATCCAATGATGATAATTTCCATTCCTTTAATAGTGATGATCCTCCTACTCTTGGTGGTACTTCTGAATCAGAACCCTTCCATCATTCCTCTAATGATGAATCTGATTTAGATGCAGCCGCTAGAAACAAGGTTTCAAGTAATGACGGTTGCCCCTCTACATCTGCTACTTTACTTGATACAAACAATGATGGCAGTCACCTTCAGTCTGCAACATTGTTTGAATCTAGTAAAGAGGGTAGTCCTTCAGGGGCAACAACTTTACTTGAGACCTCAGAGGGTCCTAATGACTTAGTTGGAATTTCTGAGGATAACCACAAAAGGTCAAAAAGAAATTATGTGATGCCACAGAAGTTTCAAGACTATGTGGTTGAAGGCAAAGTTAAATATGGCATTGAAAAAGTGGTTAACTATTCCAAACTCTCCTCTGAAAATTATTGCTTTGTTTCCAAGCTTAATCAAGCTTCTGAGCCAAAAAATGTTCATGAGGCCTTCAATAATCCTAACTGGAAGGCTGCCATGAATGCTGAAATGGAAGCTTTGTATAACAGCAATACTTTTACTATCACTGAGTTACCAGCTGGGAGAAAACCTATTGGTAACAAATGGGTTTGGAAACTTAAGCTTAAATCCACTGGTGACATTGAGAGGTACAAGGCAAGACTTGTTGCCAAAGGCTTTGGTCAGAAAGAAGGAGTTGATTATGATGAGACCTTCTCTCCTGTTGTGAAAATGACCACTGTAAGATGTCTCATTTCTCTTGCTGTTAACAAAGGCTGGACCTTATACCAGCTTGATGTTAACAATGCTTTTTTATATGGGGATCTTGATGATGATGTGTATATGACCCTCCCTGAGGGTTACTTTAACAAGGATGACAAAAGAGTTTGCAAACTCAATAAGTCCTTGTATGGGCTTAAGCAAGCCCCTAGAAAATGGAATGAGAAACTCACTTCTGCATTAAAGGAAAATGGGTTTGAACAATCTAAAAGTGATTACTCCTTGTTTATTACAACTCAAGGGGATCTGTTTATGGCCCTTCTTGTTTATGTGGATGATATAGTTCTAACTGGAAATAACCTTGCTGAAATTGAAAAATTTAAAACTTTTCTAAAATCTAAATTTCAGATCAAGGACTTGGGAAAGCTTAAGTATTTTCTGGGCATTGAAGTTACTGATACTGACTCTGGCTTATACCTTAACCAGAGAAAGTATTGCTTGGAGTTGCTTGCAGAGTATGGCTTGCTTGCAAGCAAACTTGCAGCAACTCCCATTGAAGCTAATGTTGTTATCTCAGACATTGTTAGCAGGAAAAAGAAAGGCAGGAAGAATAAAGTTGTGGAAAAGGAAGATCTTCCTCTCACAGACCTTACTGGCTATCAAAGGCTGCTAGGGAAGTTAATCTATCTCACTCTAACTAGACCTGATATTTCATATGTTGTGTCTTCTTTAAGTCAATTTATGCATAAGCCTCTTCAATCTCATATTAAGCTTGCTATGAGAGTCCTTAGATATTTAAAAGGGTCACCAGGTAAAGGAATTGTATTTAATAAAAATGATGATTTTGGTCTTAAGGCCTATGTTGATGCAGACTGGGCCAAGTGTCCTTCTACCAGGAAATCTGTTACTGGTTTTTTATTGTTCTTTGGTAACTCTCTTGTGTAAGAACCTACGAAAATCCGTTATGATAATCTTTGTTAATTAATAATAACCTCGACTTACCATTTAACAAAACCCATTTTTACGGGGAAATTTAAACTTTTCTTTTATTATCAGCATTGCCACATTACACTTTGACGACATGTATAAAATGACCACACGTACCTCGTGACTCAGGGATTCACAAAAACTTCATCTACACTAAATCTATAATATACAAATTACACATTATAGTTAAAACTACTAAATCTATAATGTGATTTCGATTATACAATAATCACATTATTAATTCACCAACTACATTTAACTATATAACACATATTTCATTATACACATCAATTTATTTAAGCTACAATACAACCAGACTTTTAAATTGGATCAGGCCCATATCCATTTAAACCCACACGCCACACGAGCCCAACTTCTAAAGCCAAAACCATGTCTGAGAATTTTAAGTGCATGCGACTAACCTACACTCTCCAAAAAGGGCTCGAGTTCTTCCGAATACTAAACGCGACCCTTGAATATTTTTACACCTCCTCGATCACGACCCACTAGACTATACCTATGCCAATTTCCAAGGTTAAATGTCGAGTTTTGATAGGGTTTTGAAGGCCAATCTCTTTGTTCCATTTTAACCCAACTCGATATACGTAATTTATCGAGACTCAACCAAATCTTTCCTCGCTTTTTCCTACGTACTCTTGGTAATATTCTCAACATGTTACGATGACCAGAAAATGACTAGGACCACGAAAGCTTAGTATGGCACTCTAACTTCATATTTGGAGCATATATTAGAAGTACAAATCGAGTGTAGGAATACATATACACAACCCAACAACCAAAGATAGATATTATCTATCAAATGTCTTCTTTTGTCGGTAAAACTAGCCTAGGTGTCCCTTAATATACAGTGCCATCAATGATTGAGTGAAACAAAACGTGGGTAACTCCTCTCTATAAAATCCCACCCTTCTAATCATTTGCAATACCTACCCTTCACTCCTTCTACTCTCACAGTACACTTCACAAACCCAGAAACATATATTACAATTTAAATGAAGCAAATCTAGTAAGAGCTAAACCCTTAAAAACATGCATCGAGTGCATTGAAAGCCTACTGCCCTCTTTACTTCATACGACCTATCGAACTACCCAACTTCCTGCATCACCCATTTCACCTCTCCAACTTCATACCACTCGCATCACACTCTTTCTCACTCACGAAGTATTCTTAGAAACGCGCTAAGGGTAAGAAACCCACCACACATAAGCGTACCCTAGCTAGCTAAGCGGACTGTCTCACTTTTGCTTTCCAGTCGACCTTCTCAGTTTCTTCACCACCTATAAGAGGTGTTGTAAGTGTCTAACCCTTCTCAAGTTTCGTATGTTTGCACTCCACACAACCCACACATGCATGCACACGTTAGTTTCTTTACATTCGAAACATAGCATTTCTTTTATTTCACTAGTACGTGCATTATAATTTACAAACCCATGAGGGTGACAACTCCACTGAGAAAGAATTAGAACCACACTCTCACTTTACTAGTACACATTTAATATAGAAGCCATGCATCATTTTGTTTTCATTCGAACATATCACACCTTCATATTTTAAAAACACAGTAACTTATTTAGAAACATATAAAGATTTCGAACCCACTCCACTGTG
This sequence comes from Artemisia tridentata subsp. tridentata, assembly GCA_021014915.2. Lineage (NCBI taxonomy): Eukaryota > Viridiplantae > Streptophyta > Magnoliopsida > Asterales > Asteraceae > Artemisia > Artemisia tridentata. The sequence goes on along the minus strand of CP139508.1, from coordinate 510,809,385 downwards.
AAGGGTTAAAAACCCCAACTTGCACATCATTTTCATAGTATGACCACATGCATGCATCATTCTTGTTCGAACGTATAAAACCTAGAAAACTATGTTGAACTATGTAAAGATATCGAACGCTCAACTTGTGGATACTTAACAATCACTCACACATTTCTTACTTACATTACACGCTTACTGATTATTCAAAATCATGTTTTCATATCTAGATGAATCTAATAACTCATAAACACATTAACCTTTCGAGTACAAGATCATACAAAGTCGAAACAAATACAAGATCTTTAAACCTCCAAACGAGCTCAAACTAAAAATAAAATTAAACCAGGCATGAAAGAATTAAATTTCTCAAAGTATTTTTCATATACAAACATGGGTTCGACTAGGCCAACTCTCACCTAATTATACTCGATTTTTCCAACGTAACACCCCAACCTTTTTACACCTGTTGATAGACCACCTAGCAAACTACCTTTTTCGTGTTTTAACCTCGACCTCATAAGCTCTGAAGCACGCTCAAATAAAATCGTTTTAGTTGTCACTCGAACTAGAACTTGAATTTCATAAAATTTATAATTTCGATTTGGACTTAAATAAAGCCCACTAAGTTTTTGTGATTAACCAGCCCAACAGGCCCATATGGCATATTTTCATAATCATAAAAATAACCCAAGTCCAAGCCCAAAACTATTTTACATGCCCTCGCCTCTAAAATATTAAATGGGCTTTAAGTTAAATTCTTGTGTGGCCCATTTGTACAAAGATAAGCTCTTTTATGAAATAAGCAATTGAAATAAGTTAAAATGAACTTAATAAAGTTATAGAAATTTTCAGAATATTTTTCCCGTCATTTTTATGCAAAAAGGACTAAAAATGTAACGCGATCTAACCGGAAGGACCAAAACTGCCAAACCATGAAACCCATGGACTGAAGCTGTGAAAACAGTTTATAAAGGACTTAAATTGACATATCATTGGACTCGAAGCCTTATATGGACATATGGACAAAATTTGGACTATTATGGACTTTGGACTTAACCAAGGACTAACGACGTAACGCAAACGCAGTTAGTCTAAAAAGTGTAAAATCTGAAAAGGAAAAGGACTTATTTAATTTCACTTGACATTCTTAATTTATTTTCATTTTGCACCCTTCATTTCATATGCGTGTTTTATTTTAGTTATGCATCATTTAGTACTTGTTATTTATTATAACTAGAATTTAGTGATTCACTTTACATATCATTCCAGCATATTCTGAGAAGATAATATTTCGAGTCGAGTGACATAGGAATCCAGATAATATCATAAATGATATTATATTTTTAACTTGAGGCATTTTAAGCATATCACACACTCACATCACCGATCACATCGTTATACGATTTATCCTTTCCACATTCGTCATTAGTAGTAAATTAGACTCTTAGACTTCGCTTATACTCAGGTCTCGTATTGAAGAAGTTTTCGTGATCGTTTACTTGGTCTTATAATTTCGTCTTGTCAGATACGCTCCAGGTGAGTCGTGGCCCCTACTTTTCACACTTGTTTTAATAATTCTTTTGGGGGAGATACATGCTTTAACTGTTTCATATTACTTGAAAACTCTCATGATTTGCTCAAAACTATCAACTATGCTTTATATGTTTGAATCATACTTGAAAGGAATACATGTACGTTATATGTGCAATTTGTTTGATTAGCTTAAACACGGAACTTGAAACATAACATCTTCGAACTATTTGACGTAACATGATGCTGAAACTCCTTGTATGTATTCATATAACAAATGAATAAATTGTTACTTTACTATGATAATTCTTCATGTCACTGGAATTAATTGCCAAGATCAGAATACGTATATATTATGAACCCCGAGACCTATATTGCCTAAGCACACTTTATTGCCATAAAGTCCCTTGATCATGAGCCATTAATCACTGCGGTGAGCGCGAATATAGTGAACATCTTCGAAACCTGTTAGAGGCTGACGACCTATCCCACTAAATACTGTGACGGAATGCCTACATGGTTAGTCGTATTTAGTCGCGATGCACTATATTTGAGAAAAATAGGAATTGGCAAGTCACCTATTAACATGAGGGCTATAAAAACCCATCAGTAACCCTGGTGGGTCACCGCCATTTTACGGTACTCTGTTAACGTTTTGCGTGTCATGAGGCTTAGGGCAATATAACTTTATGAATATATGAATGTTTCATATATATCCTAGGATACAGCTGTATTTAGCAGACCACCACTTTACACTGATAGACTTCAGATTCTAGATTATCATTCCCACTATGTGATATGATTGTGAATCCCGTACTTGAACTTTAACTGTTACCATATGTGACTTAAATGAGAATTCTGCACAAAGCAACCCAAAATGCTTGGTATATCGTTACATTTAAAAGCTGATTCAACAGTCTATATAGAGCGTATAACAACGTAGCTCATCTGCATTTATAACTTGAAACTTATGATTTTGGAGATCATACATGATTTACTTGTGGATTGTTATACAACACAACTTATTATTTATTTCATGAGGAATTATTATTTACTCCGACAATCACTATACATCTTTTAAATTCATTGAAAGAAAGTTATTATCTATCAAACTCCACGAACTCACCAACCATTGTGTTGACGTTTTTAAGCATGTTTATCTCAGGTAATTAACGGAGCAGGACAAGACACGGAGCGGGCATCTTCTACTCTGATAAATAAATTGGTGTAAAATCAAATATGTCATTCTTTCCAAATTATCACATTTTCTCATGGGATTTTTAAATCGAATAATTCACTTTTGCATCAAAAATATTCTTTTGAATGACATATAACTTTCAAAACGCCCCCTTTCGGGCCTTTTTCTGAAATTTAAACCTCGATCCTCACCGTAACACCCTAATTACTTTTCCGCTGCCACAAACCAAATTAGGGGGTGTTACAGATTGGTATCAGAGCCTATGGTTATAGAGAATCAAACGTTTTAAAACATCGAACTATAACCACATTTTCAAAATAAATGATTTTACACCTTATCACCTTATGCCACCCGTGTCTGCAGACTGTCGTGCTCAATACATTACTTACTAAGATTATTTTGTACTAATCTTTACATGCTTGATGTATACTCTTCACACATTACACACTGCATTAATTCACACTCAACGTTACATCTTGAACACATAAATACTCATAATTGCTATTTTCGATTGCTACAGTAACATGTCTTCCATACCAGTTGACATCGCTAAGACAACCTCTCCTACTACCCATGTATCACCTAGCTATCATATTACACCAAATACTGAAGACCCTTATGTACAAATGTCACAACCTCAACCTGACAAAGAACTTACTCAGAACTCATCTTCGTCATCACCTACTCACTCACCTCCACGTCAGAAACTTAGGAGAGCAACTGAATCCTATTCAGATCCGATTGGTGGTCAACCAACGTTTGAAATTGGACAAAGTTCACATCAAGAAATGACTTGGGAAAATATCAACCTAAATTCTCCCTTACCCAATACCTCAGATTTCTCTATGCCAGATGTCCCAAACAATGTATCCTCACCCAAATCTCCTGACTACAATGTAGACACCCGAGACTCCATATGGATTCGCCTTCACCAACACACCAGCATACTAAACGCTCACTTTGAACAGCTAAAAGAGTTACATCCATTACGATTTGAATGGTTTGACCGTAACATTGATACCCTGTTCAAGAGGACCGATGCTGAAAGACGAGAAGTGTTTGGTTTAGGAGTGAATATTGGTAACATGAAGGACAATTACGAACAAGAACTTAGGAACTTGGATGCCAGAACCCGCTGCTTAGGTAGAGGCCATACTCAAACCCACGTTAGGATTGAAGACATTGAAAGAGCATTATGGTTAGCTAGAGACGCAGCAAGAACCCAAAGCCAAAAGATTGCAGCCTTGGAAAACATGTTAGCTAATCAGATGAATGCATGCCAGGAACGTTTCTCGGCCATGGAAGCTGCACAACTGGATCTTGAGGCAGAAGTTAGACGTCTACGTCAGAGACGTAACTGATCTTAAGTATCGTTGTTGTACTAAATAAACCAAATAGTTTTGGTTAGTAGTTCATGTAGTTCCAATAATTCTGTAACTTTCAGAGCTTGTAATCGACTTTTAATGTATAATAGCTATCCTTTCGTTATACTTTTCTGTTGTAAACAAATTCCTCTCACAAACCTTATTATGATGCTGTAAGTGCAAAGAGTCATGCAAAACCTCACCATTTGTTACTCTCTTGGGTAAACAAATAACTCCACATGAATCAATGAGACATTAATAAAAGACCTTGTACTGGTTGTTTTGCAAAAATCAATCGAACAAGTTATTAGGGATATGTCAATTTTGAACTTACTATGACATTATCTGTGATTATACATCAACTATACCTCGACTAAACAATAAAACATAGAATTCCAAGAACAAATATTCAGAAGAGAACTTGATGAATGAAGAGAAAGTTGTTGAACTTCAGCTTTTGTAGATAAATTCAAGTGTTCCTTAACAATCTCATATCAAGAGTTGATTGTTATTTTACGATGCTACCCAGACACATCGTATTTCTATGATCCTCAGTTGATTTGATTTCGTATTGAGACCACATTGTTAGCATTAATATACAAATATCTTACTATTTGAATTATTCTAACGATAAAGCGAATACTAAATCAGCGTTTCGTGTAATGTTCATAGGAAATGGACAGCATAAACAGCGTAGTGCCCACAACAATCATGACCCCTAAAACCATCGAGGAAATGGTAAACAAAATCGTTGAAGTAGTAATGGAGGTAACCTCGACAGTCCATCCAAGCGACAATGACATGACGAGAAAAGAAAGAAAGAAGGTTATACCTTGTAAGCATAACCATGAACGTTTCATGGGATGTAGGCCAGCTTGCCTAAAGAAGTCAAGGAAAATAACTAAACCGATCCACACGTGTACTCAAAGAATTAGGCAAGATATTGCACTTAAGAAAAATAACCAAAAGCAAAGACATGAGGAGAAAAGATCCTTTACCCTCAACGAATGTGAGTTTCACAAAGATGTTTGCATCCGCAATCATCTACAAGACCGCATTGACTATCTTCGCCAGCAAAGGCTCAACCCAGAAATTGAAGGAAACTACGTCACCACCCCTACCAACAGAGACAACTACCGTGGAAATAAACCTCTGTGCCTAAGATGTAAGATGCATCACACCGGATATTGCACTGCAATATGCGGGAGGTGCAGGAAAACAGGCCACAAGACGAGTGATTGCAAAGTTATGGAAGGAAATGAGCAACTCTCATCCATAAAATGCCACGGATGTGGTGGAATAGGGCATTACAAGAGTCATTGCCCAAACTACAATGCCAACTGGAAGGCCAAGACGGATGCAAGAAAATGAAGACTTGTTAAGAGATCTCAGTAGTACCAAAGAATGACCTCTATGTTAAGCAGATGTATGGGTTCCTGCTGTAAAATAAATAAACTCTAGTGTAGGAATATCTAAGTTGTATTTCCGTTTGTATTTACCTTAGGTACGATGGATGTAACCTAAGTGTAACAGTTATCTTTCTACCGTGTGAAAAATCTACCTTGTAATATTTCCATGATAATAAAAATCTACGTCTATTTTCATTTCCATTACACCTCTCTACTCATAATCGTTATGTAACAACACACTAATAGTATCTCAAGGATTTAATTAATTTTATCATGATCAAACCCTAAGTTGTTACCATATTGCAATGAAACCTCACTTAAAACCTAAGTTTATACCCAGAATGTCCAAATGCTATCTTAGAAAATTTTGACTTATCCTAGAAAAATGAACAAAAACTTTATATATCAGAGAATGTCCGACTCTGTGACGGAATCAGTATAACTGAACCATATAAAATTCTTTGAAGAAACATAAATGCTGAACCAAGAGTTACATCATTTGGTCCTCAATTATACATAGCCTAGCTACCTATGTATAATTTAGGAAGAATCATGTTATAAATGGAACAGTTATCCTTTCGAAGTTTTAATAACAATTTTCATTCCAAAAACAGAATCTTAAGACAAAATAATTTGTTCATAAACTTTACTTTTTAACCAACCCCAGTCAGATCTACACTCATCACTCATTTCACTATTATACGAAGACGAGGAAATTACGAAAATTAGAAACTTTAAAAATTCACAACAGTCTACGGAAAACACAAATAACATAAATCTTATTAGAAACCATGGAGGTTAATACATAGCGAAATGATTAACATCGGAAGTGCTAACAGTACAGTAAACACAATATAAAGCATACAACCTTCAATCGGTTGGCCCACTATAGAAATAAAAACCACCACCAACCCAACAATAGCAAGAACCACCATAGGAAGAAGTACCTTGATTATTCTGAAAACACACAAAAGCGAACCGTTAAACACAACAACTTAACATAAACATAAACGAGAATTTATTCCACATTACATCGACACACAACAAAGCTACATTCTAACCACCCTAGCTCGAGATCCTCACTTCAAAAACTTATCCACGTAAATCGCTAAGATTGTGAGGGGAACGATGAACACCAGAGATACGATAAAGTAGTCGGCATTTTCATCAGGAAAGAAGGCCAGATACATGGCAACAAGAGCAATGTATACAAAGGCAACAATGATGGCGATCGGTGGCATATTTTAGGGGAAGAAGTCGACCGAAGGAGATGAAGTTTGAGTGGGAGGGATAATTGAAAAGGTGAAAAGAGAATAAAGTGGAGGAAAAAAGGGAAAGTTGAATAGGTAATGTAGGTGGAGAAAGTACCCGTTATTTTACTATTCACTATCATTAAACTTCAAACCGCTACCATTAAAAATCCACTAGTCTCGACCGTTGGAACACTAAACATTAAGTGTTAAGTACTCCCTATTTTCGATCGTTATTTTCACTATTCGTAGCCTATGAATTCAATTATTGACCACACATTCAAATTTAATTCGTCTGGTATGAATAAATCTAACTGAAATCTTGCCTCTTTGAAATTCAAATAAGAAATATCTCGACAACACCTTCCATAAACTCTCACCTCAGTACACCACACTTTTCAACACCTACCGCGGACTGAACTTCGAGACGAAGTTCAAAATTGAGGGGTAAATACTGTAAGATCCTACGAAAATCCGTTATGATAATCTTTGTTAATTAATAATAACCTCGACTTACCATTTAACAAAACCCATTTTTACGGGGAAATTTAAACTTTTCTTTTATTATCAGCATTGCCACATTACACTTTGACGACATGTATAAAATGACCACACATACCTCGCGACTCAGGGATTCACAAAAACTTCATCTACACTAAATCTATAATATACAAATTACACATTATAGTTAAAACTACTAAATCTATAATGTGATTTTGATTATACAATAATCACATTATTAATTCACCAACTACATTTAACTATATAACACATATTTCATTATACACATCAATTTATTTAAGCTACAATACAACCAGACTTTTAAATTGGATCAGGCCCATATCCATTTAAACCCACACGCCACACCAGCCCAACTTCTAAAGCCAAAACCATGTCTGAGAATTTTAAGTGCATGCGACTAACCTACACTCTCCAAAAAGGGCTCGAGTTCTTCCGAATACTAAACGCGACCCTTGAATATTTTTACACCTCCTTGATCACGACCCACTAGACTATACCTATGCCAATTTCCAAGGTTAAATGTCGAGTTTTGATAGGGTTTTGAAGGCCAATCTCTTTGTTCCATTTTAACCCAACTCGATATACGTAATTTATCGAGACTCAACCAAATCTTTCCCCGCTTTTTCCTACGTACTCTTGGTAATATTCTCAACATGTTACGATGACCAGAAAATGACTAGGACCACGAAAGCTTAGTATGGCACTCTAACTTCATATTTGGAGCATATATTAGAAGTACAAATCGAGTGTAGGAATACATATACACAACCCAACAACCAAAGATAGATATTATCTATCAAATGTCTTCTTTTTTCGGTAAAACTAGCCTAGGTGTCCCTTAATATACAGTGCCATCAATGATTGAGTGAAACAAAACGTGGGTAACTCCTCTCTATAAAATCCCACCCTTCTAATCATTTGCAATACCTACCCTTCACTCCTTCTACTCTCACAGTACACTTCACAAACCCAGAAACATATATTACAATTTAAATGAAGCAAATCTAGTAAGAGCTAAACCCTTAAAAACATGCATCGAGTGCATTGAAAGCCTACTGCCCTCTTTACTTCATACGACCTATCGAACTACCCAACTTCCTGCATCACCCATTTCACCTCTCCAACTTCATACCACTCGCATCACACTCTTTCTCACTCACGAAGTATTCTTAGAAACGCGCTAAGGGTAAGAAACCCACCACACATAAGCGTACCCTAGCTAGCTAAGCGGACTGTCTCACTTTTGCTTTCCAATCGAACTTCTCAGTTTCTTCACCACCTATAAGAGGTGTTGTAAGTGTCTAACCCTTCTCAAGTTTCGTATGTTTGCACTCCACACAACCCACACATGCATGCACACGTTAGTTTCTTTACATTTGAAACATAGCATTTCTTTTATTTCACTAGTACGTGCATTATAATTTACAAACCCATGAGGGTGACAACTCCACTGAGAAAGAATTAGAACCACACTCTCACTTTACTAGTACACATTTAATATAGAAGCCATGCATCATTTTGTTTTCATTCGAACATATCACACCTTCATATTTTAAAAACACAGTAACTTATTTAGAAACATATAAAGATTTCGAACCCACTCCACTGTGAAGGGTTAAAAACCCCAACTTGCACATCATTTTCATAGTATGACCACATGCATGCATCATTCTTGTTCGAACGTATAAAACCTAGAAAACTATGTTGAACTATGTAAAGATATCGAACGCTCAACTTGTGGATACTTAACAATCACTCACACATTTCTTACTTACATTACACGCTTACTGATTATTCGAAATCATGTTTTCATATCTAGATGAATCTAATAACTCATAAACACATTAACCTTTCGAGTACAAGATCATACAAAGTCGAAACAAATACAAGATCTTTAAACCTCCAAACGAGCTCAAACTAAAAATAAAATTAAACCAGGCATGAAAGAATTAAATTTCTCAAAGTATTTTTCATATACAAACATGGGTTCGACTAGGCCAACTCTCACCTAATTATACTCGATTTTTCCAACGTAACACCCCAACTTTTTTTTACACCTGTTGATAGACCACCTAGCAAACTACCTTTTTCGTGTTTTAACCTCGACCTCATAAGCTCTGAAGCACGCTCAAATAAAATCGTTTTAGTTGTCACTCGAACTAGAACTTGAATTTCATAAAATTTATAATTTCGATTTGGACTTAAATAAAGCCCACTAAGTTTTTGTGATTAACCAGCCCAACAGGCCCATATGGCATATTTTCAGAATCATAAAAATAGCCCAAGTCCAAGCCCAAAACTATTTTACATGCCCTCGCCTCTAAAATATTAAATGGGCTTTAAGTTAAATTCGTGTGCGGCCCATTTGTACAAAGATAAGCTCTTTTATGAAATAAGCAATTGAAATAAGTTAAAATGAACTTAATAAAGTTATAGAAATTTTCAGAATATTTTTCCCGTCATTTTTATGCAAAAAGGACTAAAAATGTAACGCGATCTAACCGGAAGGACCAAAACTGCCAAACCGTGAAACCCATGGACTGAAGCTGTGAAAACAGTTTATAAAGGACTTAAATTGACATATCATTGGACTCCAAGCCTTATATGGACATATGGACAAAATTTGGACTATTATGGACTTTGGACTTAACCAAGGACTAACGACGTAACGCAAACGCAGTTAGACTAAAAAGTGTAAAATCTGAAAAGGAAAAGGACTTATTTAATTTCACTTGACATTCTTAATTTATTTTCATTTTGCACCCTTCATTTCATATGCGTGTTTTATTTTAGTTATGCATCATTTAGTACTTGTTATTTATTATAACTAGAATTTAGTGATTCACTTTACATATCATTCCAGCATATTCTGAGAAGATAATATTTCGAGTCGAGTGACATAGGAATCCAGATAATATCATAAATGATATTATATTTTTAACTTGAGGCATTTTAAGCATATCACACACTCACATCACCGATCACATCGTTATACGATTTATCCTTTCCACATTCGTCATTAGTAGTAAGTTAGACTCTTAGACTTCGCTTATACTCAGGTCTCGTATTGAAGAAGTTTTCGTGATCGTTTACTTGGTCTTATAATTTCGTCTTGTCAGATACGCTCCAGGTGAGTCGTGGCCCCTACTTTTCACACTTGTTTTAATAATTCTTTTGGGGGAGATACATGCTTTAACTGTTTCATATTACTTGAAAACTCTCATGATTTGCTCAAAACTATCAACTATGCTTTATATGTTTGAATCATACTTGAAAGGAATACATGTACGTTATATGTGCAATTTGTTTGATTAGCTTAAACACGGAACTTGAAACATAACATCTTCGAACTATTTGACGTAACATGATGCTGAAACTCCTTGTATGTATTCATATAACAAATGAATAAATTGTTACTTTACTATGATAATTCTTCATGTCACTGGAAATAATTGCCAAGATCAGAATACGTATATATTATGAACCCCGAGACCTATATTGCCTAAGCACACTTTATTGCCATAAAGTCCCTTGATCATGAGCCATTAATCACTGCGGTGAGCGCGAATATAGTGAACAGCTTCGAAACCTGTTAGAGGCTGACGACCTATCCCACTAAATACTGTGACGGAATGCCTACATGGTTAGTCGTATTTAGTCGCGATGCACTATATTTGAGAAAAATAGGAATTGGCAAGTCACCTATTAACATGAGGGCTATAAAAACCCATCAGTAACCCTGGTGGGGCACCGCCGTTTTACGGTACTCTGTTAACGTTTTGCGTGTCATGAGGCTTAGGGCAATATAACTTTATGAATATATGAATGTTTCATATATATCCTAGGATACAGCTGTATTTAGCAGACCACCACTTTACACTGATAGACTTCAGATTCTAGATTATCATTCCCACTATGTGATATGATTGTGAATCCCGTACTTGAACTTTAACTGTTACCATATGTGACTTAAATGAGAATTCTGCACAAAGCAACCCAAAATGCTTGGTATATCGTTACATTTAAAAGCTGATTCAACAGTCTATATAGAGCATATAACAACGTAGCTCATCTGCATTTATAACTTGAAACTTATGATTTTGGAGATTATACATGATTTACTTGTGGATTGTTATACAACACAACTTAGTATTTATTTCATGAGGAATTATTATTTACTCCGACAATCACTATACATCTTTTAAATTCATCGAAAGAAAGTTATTATCTATCAAACTCCACGAACTCACCAACCATTGTGTTGACGTTTTTAAGCATGTTTATCTCAGGTAATTAACGGAGCAGGACAAGACACGGAGCGGGCATCTTCTACTCTGATAAATAAACTGGTGTGTAAAATCAAATATGTCATTCTTTCCAAATTATCACATTTTCTCATGGGATTTTTAAATCGAATAATTCACTTTTGCATCAAAAATATTCTTTTGAATGACATATAACTTTCAAAACGCCCCCTTTCGGGCCGTTTTCTGAAATTTAAACCTCGATCCTCACCGTAACACCCTAATTACTTTTCCGCTGCCACAAACCAAATTAGGGGGTGTTACATCTTGTATCTTGGAAAAGTAAGAAGCAAAAAACCCTAGCTACCTCTTCAGCTGAGGCAGAATATAGGGCTATGGCCTCAGTAACATGTGAAGTCATTTGGGTCTTAAAAATCTTAAAGGAGTTAGGTATAAACAATTCCTTACCTGCAAAATTTTTTTGTGACAACAGGGCTGCAATCAAAATTGAAGCTAACCCTGTTTTTCATGAAAGGACTAAGCATCTTGAGATTGACTTACATTTAGTGAGAGAGAAAATTGCAAATGGTGTTATTGAGTCTATTTGGGTAGATTCACAACACCAACTTGCAGACATTCTAACCAAAGGCTTACCTACTGCTCAGCATGAATTCCTGTGTGATGAGATCAACCTGTATGATGCATACCAGGATAAAACTGAGGGGGGGGGGGGTGTTAAATTGTATCATTTTTACCCTTTAAATGTTCAGGGACTAATTATGTCATTTTCTATTCTCCTTGTAGTCTTATCTGAAGTTGAGGCTTGAAATAGAAGTGGATAAGAGGTTCAAGGGCTAAAGGTGTATTTTCCTCTTCTTGGGTTTAGAGTCTGCTCCTTATCCCACACCTTGCTGGTTTTCAAGACGCATGGGGAGTAGGTTGGGCTATATGTCCTTTCGATATGGAAGCTATCAAAAGAGCCGTTTAGTTTTCTTTTTCATCTCTATATAAGCTGCTGCTTATGTTGTTGTTATTCATCCAACTCAATTGAGTCTTGTATAATCATTCTCAGTTATTAATATAAAGTGTTGGTTCATTGGTACTATCTTTTCTACAAGCTTATTATCAATATTTGAATAAGCTAACAGCCCCATAAGTCTTTTAGGCTGCCAATACAAAATTTTTTCAAAAGTTCTTGCAAACAGACTTGCATTGGTATTACCATCCATCATTAGCAGCTCGCAGTTAGCTTATGTTAAAGATAGGCAAATAATGGACGGCCCTCTCATTGTGAATGAACTAATTTCTTAGGCGAAAAAGGTTGGAAACCAAAGGGTGATTTTTAACATATATTACAGTTATAATAAACTCACCAGCTTCGACTGTGGGAATAATCCGAACGTCTTCAAGCAGTTCGGGAGCAGAATGCGAACGAGGTATAGCTTGGATCCAATTTTCCTGTAAATCATTGATTTATAAGTTTTATGCCAAAATATGAAACAACTATATGCATGGTTCAAGATGTACTTACACTTCTTCCATCCATAGACACCGTTCTTGAAAAGCTAGCCTCCCTTCTCATATCGGATGGTGAGCCTCCAAGTGCCAATACTGCAGCCATTTTCTCAATCTGAAATTTGAAGCTTAATTTGAGTTTCTTAGGCGACTGGTAATTCCAAAAGATATCGTGTACTTTTCAAATTTTTAAAGAGAAGTTTTGCGAAGATATCGATTGAGTTTCTTAATTTGCTAGGGTATTATAACGTGAAGTTGTGTGTGATTTGCTAGGGTGAGAGGTCGAAATATATAACGTGAAGTTGTGTGTGATTTGCTAGGGCGAGAGATCGAAATATATAACGTGACAATGTAATCAGGTTAAGCATAGCGAAAACCACTTGTATTCAGTTTGTTGTAAATCTGAATACAGAAACATTAATGCTATTAAAGATTTTTGGGAGATGTCCAAAAATCTGTTACTTATGCTGTGGTTGTTGTAATTATGAAAATTGGGTGCATTAAAGTGTTGTAAACCATGCATTATTTCTTGTAAATCTGAAAATTTTGGAGAAAGAGTGCTTTGTGTATTATATATGTAGTATAGATTATCTCAATTATGTTTGGTACATATAATATACTAGCAGGGTACCCGCGCGTTGCAGCGGCGGGTACCCTGAAATAAATTTTTTGATGAATAATGTATTTTTTTGTTGTACAATATGCTTACTTTGTTGTAATTCTGAAAATTGGGTGCATTAAAGTGTTGTAAACCATGCTTAATTTCTTGTAAGTTTTAAAATTTTGGAGAGAGAGTAATTACGTGATACAGGTGTCAAGATTTAGGCTGTGTTTGGAAAAAGTAGCAGTAGCAGTGAGCTGTAGCTGTGAGCAGTGGCTGTGAGCAGTAGCTGTGAGCAGTAGCCGTGAGCAGTAGCTGTCTTTTAAATAAAAATGTTTGGTAACATAGTTGTAGCTGTATTTATATATATGTAAAATGACGTAAAAGGACATATGCATATTTCAATAGAAAATTGTCTAAATAAATAATAAAGTTACGTTTACATGCTGGACAGTTCATAATACCGTTATACACTAGTAATCTACTACCGACGACGTGCATTCCATATTGAAGTGGCAATATCATTGCGAATTCGTTTCATCTCGATAGATGTTGCACTAGAAATATCATCATTATTTGCATTCGAGCCACGTACGTCACGAAGTTCTTCACCTCCCATGTAATCTGGATGTTGTTCAAATGTTGTGAACACCATGTCTTCTTTGTCATTATTACGAATGTAATTATGCAAGGCGAATGCAGCCGTAATTACATCGAGTTGAGTTTTCACGCTGTATTTAGGCATTTTACCGAGTATCTTCCATCTTTTTTCAATATTCCAAATGATCTCTCAATCGCACTTCGTAGAGACGAATGGGAACGATTGAAACTTTCTTGCATGTTATTAGGCGGCTCATTTTCAAACTGTGATTTATGGTATCTGGTCTTTGGATATGGAACCAAATATCCTTTTTTATCCGGATATCCTTTATCCACTAAATAATACTTACCTGCTTATAACATAAAAGTTAGTGCCTTTGAAAATTTAGAATACAATAAAAAAGGCAATCAAATATACCATTGGGTGGTTTTGGAAAGTTCATTGATGGATTGTTAATGGCACTGAGAAATACACGTGTGTCATGTGCAGATCCCTCCCATCCAACTGATATAAAGGTAAAGCATAAGTCAAAGTCACACGTTGCCATCACATTGAAAGTAGGTACCCCTTTTCTACCTATGTAAGGCATTTGTTCGTTCTCTGGGATGCACGCCCCTATGTGTGTGCCATCAATACAACCGATGCAATCCTACAAAATATAAGATGTTCACGATATGGAATGAAAATCATAAAATTTAGAAAGCAAAAAAACCATCTGAATACCTTAAAGTATGGCATGTATCTGTTATCATTCATTATTTTAGGAGGTGTTTCTTGAAAGGTTGGATCCTTCGGCTTAATCATCTCACGGGCTAGACCATGATAACCTTTGGATCTAGCAGTTATCGCCTCTAGAACTTCATGAAACGCTCTACTGATGGTCTCTCCAGAGCATTGAAAACGCTCACTAACATCCTTGTTCGACACACCTAACGCAAGTGTGTACACAAATATTCCCACCTTCTCGACAACCGTCATTCTATCACTAGACTTTAGTCCGTGACTTGATTCTAGTTCCCCACATAGTTTTAAAAACACATGTGAATGCATTCTAAAAGCATTCACAGAACGGATATGATGACCATTTAATACCTCATTCATCCAAGCTTCTCCTGTTTGAGGTGACGTCATGCATGGTTCCTTGTACATATACTTATAGTAGTATGCAGCAGCAATATTAGACGAGGACCATGACTCCATAATTGATCGTACACAATCATGTTTTCTTTTTTTCTCTATTCTCCCGGTATCCATATTGATTGTGTTCACCTATACAAGACCAAGCATATGTAAAATACAAAATTAACAAATAACCTCTCGTAGTTTGTTCATATATCAAGTCATAAAATAGTATAAAAAAGAAAAAAAATCAACAAATTAAATTACATTGAAAATTAACAATAAAACAAATTTTTATTCAAATACTTCATTAACCATGCAAAATAACATAAACTATCCGAATAAAACATAACATAACAAAATAAAACAGGATGTCCATATCATGCATCATTGGCCACATAAAAAATAAAAGCTTATTCGCACCAATCTTGTTTATGTTGCAACCACTTTAGCCTAGAATCATCACTCCGCATATTCAAAAACAATTCCCGTGTGACAACATCTTTAAACAAATCCATAGCAAGATAACAAAGAGGATTATCATCTACCATCATTCCACCATCTATCATGCCATTAAGGACACTCATACACCTACTAGCACTATAAGGATCATCTTTATTAACATCAGACTGTAAAATTTCTATAAGACGATCTTGTTTCTCATTTTGTGTAACCATGAACTCTTTAAACATTCTTGATCCTGTCGATTCCCTCCCTTTTCGCTTCATCTCAACATTTTTTGGTTTCATAGTTAATTTAGTAGACTTGTTTACTTGTTTAGAAACTCCAACTTGGCTTGATGTTGGGACATCTTTGCCCACATCTTTCATTAACTCTGTATAAAATCCTTCCTCTTGAGAATCTAGAGAATTAGATATTTGAGTATATACTTCATATGTATCTGCATTATCATCAAATGCTACACCTAAGGATTCAACGTTAGCAATAGGCGCCTCACTTGATGTACCTATATCCATACCGGGCGCCATTTCATTCAACCCACTAGCAACGGAATCCCCAAAGAGTTGATACCATGCATCTTGCAATTCTTTAGATGGTGGTTTTGTTCTAAATGGTTTAAAATTTTCATTTTCCTACACAATAAATAATACATGGTTACAATTTATAATAATTAGAATGAGATGTTGACATCTTCCAATTTAAGTGAATAAAAGAAATTTTACCTCAATTTTTTGGTCCCACCAATCATCGGAACAATTGAGTTTCCCGGTACTTTCATCCCAACCTAAACCAGTTTCTCCATTTTTCAAGGTCTTCCAAAGGGTAAATTGTCTTTTCATCCCATCAAACTTACTCTTTAATGATTTTTTGCTATTGAATTTGATGTTATGCTTTTTCTCAAACTCAGGCTGAAGTTGCATCCATTTAAAGTCACAATTTCGGCCCTTCTTATTTTGATATGCGATTAAGAACTCACACAACTTCAAGACAGATTGTTCCGTCCAATTATAATTAGCTTTTGCGATTTCATTAGTTGGGGCCATCTAGAAAGAAAAAACACATGTATCTCTTTAGTAGGTTACCTCTTTACGACTAATATTTTGTGTTTTTAGCATCTAAAGTATTCGTACGGTACAAACTAATGTGTCTAATTATAAGCACTAATGTTTTACAAAATTAATCGGTAACCAACACAGCAACATCATCTTATAAACTATGTGCCAACATCATCTTACCTAAAGTGCTCACCAACACAACAACATCATCTTATAACCTATTATAGTTTGTTGTAAGACACTAACACAACACTTTAAATGTCACAAAGTGATCAACAAAGACTTACAGCCAATAAAACTGAAGTTCTATAAATCAAGAGAGACATGAGGTTAAACGCTAGCTGTTTAAAGCTCTTAACCAAACAATATGCAACAAGCTTTTATATAAAACGTTAAAAGCTTTTAAGCGCACCTTAGTACATAGTATACCATGCATGGTGACTTACTGACTTCCACATCAGTATGAACTTATTTTCTCGTGAAATTTAATTATGTAGCATGACATAACTTTTATATTGGCAAGAGAACATATAACCTAGACACGGTTCATATTTTTCGCAGACAATACGATGAAACTCATGAAAGTATCAAAAGTTCAAAACCCATAAAATGTCAGTAAGTTATCTATTATAGTAGAAAACTTGAATCAAACACAATGGAAACTGACCCCAACATGCAAAGCCATGTAGAATTTAACTTATTGTAGAAACATATTCGACATATCAAGTGATTCTTAGAATTTAACTTATTGTAGAAACATGTTCGGCATTGCATCTATCAGCTCCATTTAATAAAGAAGGCTCTTAGTAGTAAACACTAGAATTTGTAAAGTTGGATTAATAAGTTGTTTTATGTATCAACAAGGAAGAACAAAAACATATACGAGGATGCTACTGAATCACATAAACAACAACTAGGCAATTAAATAATTAGCATGCACTAACCTTGAAAGATGTGAATGTGATGACAGCAATTGATGAGAGGAAGAAAAAAAAGCCACAGACGTGATTATATATATTAGGGTTTTTATTAGGATGGGGTAGGGGGTATTTTAGTCATTGAATATAAAAAAGCTCTTGTAAATTTTCAAAGCTTCAAAAGGAAGCATTGGGAAAAAAGCTTTCCTAAAAAATTGCTACAACTCATTGCTATCTTATCAAACGAACATCAAAAAATAAAAAAGCTCATTTTCACCGCTCAAGATTTAGTTTGACATTTTAATAAAAGAAAAGTTCCCTTTTGTGACGTCATATGTCATTTTTCTAGCCCGTCTTTTTTGCTAGCCTTGTTTTATTTTAGATAGATAGGTTTTTTTTTTTTTTTCCATAAAACTTTCAACATCATCAATCAGTGTTAATAATATTTTGACAAATGAGATCCATTGTTTGATAGCAGTTTTGAATAATAATCATTGATTGAATGAATTATGTTTTTTAAATTGATATTCGTTGTAGATCAATTATGTTAATAATCCTTGTATTGTTTGTGTTATGAGATCGATGAATTACTCACTTTTTAGAAAAACTTTCTTTGATTTTGTAGATGTATGTTCCATTGGAATGCAGCTTTTATTGAATGGTTTATCAAATTAATTAATGGCTAACCTTTTAGTAGAGTATCTTTTAAATTAATTTTTTTAGAAAAATTAATTTTTTTTCGAAATTAATTTTTTTAGAAAAATTAATTTTTTTTTCGAAATTTATTTTTTTTCGAAATTAATTTTAATTTAAAAAAAAATTAATTTTGAAAAAAAATTAATTTCTAAAAAAAAATTAATTTCGAAAAAAAAATAAATTTCGAAAAAAAATTAATTTTTCTAAAAAAATTAATTTCGAAAAAGGTCGCTTAATGTGTGAAAAGTTAAGAAAAAAGGCGAAAACGTATGAAAACATAAGAAAACTGACGAAAACGTAAGAAAAACGGTCAAACTAACCGAAATAGTGGTCTAGGGAATAATTCCGTGACGAAAAACGGTCAAACTAACCGAAATAGTGGTCTAGGGACTAATTCCGTGACGCCCGACTAACGACAAGGACCGTTTTGTATTTAAAATCTAACAAATGTCAACGTTTACAAAGTTCAGTAACATATTTGACAAACCCGTATACATGGGTAACCTCTTTGTAACATTTGAAACTTTAGTAACTTAGGTGAACATTTAGGTAAACTTTAGTAACATCTTTGTATATTAACCCTATTATATATAAGAGAAATTTTGCTGGAATTGGCTACAACACTGACTATTTATTTTACACTACAAAATATTACAAGTCATCTCTAAAAGGGTAGCCTGGAACAAGTGCATCCTACCACAATGGTAAAGGGACTAGTAAAACGTTTAATTCTATAACACTTTTATATAAAATAATAATTCTTTTTCCCCAATTTATTCTACCCTTATTTATAAACGAGGAAAAAACGTTCCCGCCGCGTTGCGGCGGGGCTGTTTGTCAAATTTTTATATGCATCGGTAAAATAGTTGCTGGTACAAATTGTATCAGACCAAAAGAGCCTATCCGCATAATTCAACCATTACAACCATGTGAAACTAAATGCTAGGACTTTTCCTATGCCATCACCGAATCACGTACCACACCAGAACAGAGGAAATCAGGATACTTCAACATTGTTTTGTGCAGGCCATCTGTATCCACCAACATATTGCTAGAATCTATCACTTCCTTTGCTAAATCATCCACTTTTCTAGCAACCTCATTAACGGAACTGAACGTTGATGGATCTAAAGTTTCAGGCTTAAAGTTGAGTATTCTTTGGCCAGATTTTCTAGTAAACTCAAGGCCATCCTCCCAACTTTGATGATAGAGAACAGAAGCGAAAGTCAGTACAACATAAGGATGTTGGATAACCTGAAACGGTAGCAAAATCTCAAGAATGTGAAATCTCTGGAGTAGACGAAGTGAAGATTCCGCAGTGCCGTATGACAGAATGTAATCCATCTCCATCATTATCCTGGACTGAACAAACAGTACTATTAAATTTGTATTTACATTACATCATCAGCTTATTTGTCAACAACAGTACTAATGAAACTGAGAATAGTACCGTGGCTAGATTTAAAAGAGATGGAGCTTGTTTATGAATCGCAGCCTGAATATGGCGTTCCTTGATTTTCCGTAACCTGTTCTATTGACCTTCCGCGACTGAGTTTTGGAACCCGCCCGTTTCACCATCTAAGCGTACCAGCATCTGCACCCATTTCAGCACCGAAATTCACCCTTTTGAGGGTTGCTTTCATCGCCCAGACCAGCTCTTTAACGCCGCTAAACGCACACCCATTTGTGTGTCCCAAATTCATCCATTTCAGCTTCTGAACCCGCCTATTTCATCCCCTAAACCCATGCGGTCTAGCATGCATTTCAGCAGCAACACGCAACGGTTTAAGCCCCAGTTTCATCACCTTAAAGTATTCTCACTAATGGTTGGAAAGCTTAAATAGTTGCAGTACGTTTTGCCTTTATGAACATGCCGTAATAACATATTGTTTCCTTATAAGCACTCTTGACCTGAAAAACGCAGCAACACATAACACTAATATCAAACATAAGATCAATATTACTTGGCGCACAAAATTTTAAGCCAAACCAACAACTTTACAACTCCTATATTAAAGTATTAAATTTTTCTGTATCAAACTTTACTAAGTTAATTAGTTATTAAAGTCTTTTATAAAATAAAACCATAACGATATAACAAATGGTACCATGGTTCATACCCATCTTCGAGGTTAGGAGAAAAAGTATGAACACGGTTCCAAACTCTATTGATTAATTCATTGGAACAGTTCGTAGTCGACGTTCCTTCAATAGAACATGATCTTTTCTTGTACCAGTTAAATCACCTCAATCTTTGTTCAAACCTTACCATCTAAGCTTTTCTGGGAAATACTGTAAAAAAACAAAGCAATACAATAACCAATTAAGTTAGAATTTAGCAAGATGCTTGCCAAACCTTTGTCGTGACAGTCCAAAATAATGGCTCACCTTTTTAATGAGGGATTGGTGATATGGCTTGACCTTTTCGACATCGACACGGACTTTGCTTTTACTGTACGGGTCATACTTGCTGCAAACAAATATTATTCATTAGATTAACTGTTCTGATAAAATTTTGAGTATATTACCATAACTATTCACAGGTTAGAAGGCTTACTTGAAGATCTGAAGCCACTTCAAATTTTCAAGATCCTCCTCATTCATCAAATGCTTATAGGCTCCAGACCGGTGCAATGCTGGGCACGAACATAATCAAGAATTCGTAAGGTTAAGATTCGATATTCAAATCTACTAACTACTTTTGTTCTGTGTGACAGATTATTGAGGTTTTAGCAACTTACGATAGAAAGAATGGTAACGAATAATAAATAATCCTGCTTGAAGCAGAGTAGATCCATTTTCCTTGGCCACCTACAAATTAGAATGCAGAAACTAAGTTTAGACAATATCGAAACTTGTTTATTGTCACCAGTTCAATGAAAGATGGTATGTGTTATGGGTACCTTCCTGGCCTAGTTTCTACATAAAAAGCAACCACTTGAACCACTATTTCAGCAGCTAAATCCACCGTTTTAGCCCGCGTTTGAGGACCTAAACACCCCGACTCCAGCTCCCAAAAATTGAACTGCAATTAGCCAATGAGAGATTATGAGTTAGAAGCATTCCATAGGTCTAAGGTATACTATATATGGACCCAACACTATTAGCAACTACAAACAAAACAAACCAAAACTGTGACTAAAATTTTTACCTAGACATTTCATCGACCATTTGGTGCGCATCAGAACACACTACAAAAGTTAATCCTACAACCTCCATTAAGCAAATCGTAGGATTAACTAACTTTCAGAGTAAATTCAATTCCAACAATACAATACACAAACCAAAAAGTTAAATTTTTTTTACATACAACCAACATTAACACAAAACAAAAGTTCACTTTTTTAAAATAATTATACCTTTTTCTGGAAGAAAAAAAGAGTTGTTCATCTCATCAACAAAGATTCAGAGGCTGCATGATATACAGAAGTTGTTAAAAAAAACATTTGAACATTCAAATCTTTAAACAAAAGTTAATCTTAGCAGTAAGGTTAAATATGTAGCCGAAACCCTAGAATCTGAATGAATATTAAAACCAATAGCAATAAAGAAACTAAAAGTGTATGATTTGTAATAGAAACGTTTAGAATTAGAACAAATAAATCAAATGTTTAAGCAAAGCAATCGACAACAACATACCAAAAAAAGCCGGAGAAATAAAGATATAAACAACTGTTAACACTTACGAAATCAATCGAGGAAAAGAACTGTATTGCAGAGACGAAAGAATGAAAGATAAGAACCGCCTAAATTAGCGGCGGGTTTCATCCAATCCATTACCCTAAACCCCCAAAAAAACAAACATATACTACTATTTTAATCGCCGCCACCGTTTATTATTATTCTAATTCATGGGCTAATTGCAAGGCCAATTAAACGGGCCAAGAATGGGCTAAAAATTAAACATTATAATAATGAAGATAGTATTATTTAATTCTCACCGACATTAAGTAATAACTTATATAGTAATTATCCAATCTCATTTTTATAAAAACTAATCCTTCTTTAATCGAACAGTACCAATAAACACCTATTATATCCTTCTTCTTCCAATAATCGAACAGTACCAATAAATTATCCTTCTGCTTTAAGACCAGTACCAATAAACTCCTTCTTCCCATCTCATCTCAATTCATCTCAAAACACGTTTTGTGCCTAATAACCGATTGAGTTTTGTTCTACAATGTGGACCCGGTTAAGACAACATAATCTGGGTATGTGGTGGATGAGAGCCTACCATGGGGTGGATGCGACTCTAATCAAAAAATGAAAGTCACCGTTCAAAAAAAAAATAATTAAAAAAATAAAATAAATAAGGTTATGTAATACTTCGTATTTTTTTAACAGAAAATCTTCTTGGAAGCTGCAAAAAGAGTTTCATTGCAAAAATCTAACACTTTGCACTTTTCTAGGGCTGTAAACAAACCGGACGGACATGAACGGAGCCTTGTTCATGTCCGTTCATTTAATTTTAACCGGACAAATAAACGGACACGGAGGCTTAAACGGACGGATTTTCTTGTTCATGTTCGTTTATTAAGAAAATGAGTTGTTCATGTTCGTTTATGTTCGTTCATTAAGACACTAAACGAACATAAACGATCGAACATAAATGAAAATAAACAAACAAACATAAACTTTATTGAATTCTTCACAATATATTGTTTTATAAGTGTTGTTTTATTTAAACAAACAAATTTTTAAATTATAAAATTAAAAGATATGATATATGAACATAAATAGATAAATAATCATAAACGAACGTTAACGAACGAATAATCGGACATTCACGAACATAGATGAACGGACGAGACTTTTGTTCATGTTCGTTCATTTAACTAAACGAACGTAAAATATTGTTCATGTTCGTTCATTTAATAAACGAACTTTTTACTGAACGGTTCATGAAATGTTCGCTTAACGTTCAGTTCGTTTACAGCAACTTTTCAGTTGACTTTTACAATATACCCGAATCAGTTAGGACCCAATCTGTTTTTTTTTTTTTTTTTTTTTTTTTTTTTTTTTTTTTTCAATCGTGACAAATTATTTATTTATTATTCTTTATCTTTTACACGCATATTTTTTTACGGTGTATGATTGAAAAAAAGTACTAATGCATTTGACGTCCGTTTACCCTAGCAATATGGAGGTTTGCTAAATGTATACCTAAATCTCTAAACTTTATTATATATAATTATGCTTTCAATTTATATATACACTTGTTTCTTTTTCAAAGCATATGCATTTAAATTAGTTGCATGTTTCTTGCAACTATATGATGTTTTTTTTTTTTTTTTTTTTAACTAAACTGTTTTGTATAATTGAATAACTGTAAGTTATAAGTAGCTATCAAAGAGTGTAAAACAGAAATACACTTCATCTATAGAATTTGTAACACATGTGCTTCCATATCTATAATCACATAATAGGCCACTTGTAAATGGCCAGGAGATGATTTTAAGGATTTTCGTTTTGTTTTTTGTTTTTTTTTTTTTCTTTTTTCGTCTAATCCACTTTATTACTCCCTCCGTCCCATAAAAACTGTCCAGTTTGACTTTTCAGAGTCAAACTGGTTCAACTTTGACCTTAAATATTTTTTATGTGTTATATAATACTTGATGAAAAATTATATCAATGAAAAATACAATTAAAACCTAATCCATTCATATGTTTTGCATCAAATATTATATAATACCCGCAAAAATAGATAAGGTCAAAGTTGAACCAGTTTGACTCTGAAAAGTCAAACTGGACAATTTTTATGCGACGGAGGGAGTATCTTTCTTTAATTTCATCTATATATATTGCATGGTTCTTGGGTAACTTGAACCGGGAAAACTTTGTCTGTTTTCGTTTTAAGTATACGATTATAAAGAAATGGAAATCATTTGATTTATTTTTCATCTATGATCTATGTGATGTTTGGTGAAATTTTTAGGGTTTAGGGTTTAAAGCTAAGCGGCTAATGTTATACAGTATAATAGTAGAGTGTTTTGTGAACAATTTAATAATGATGTATAGTATTTACTAGTGTTGTTGTGATGTTAGGTTAAAATTTCCATATAAAAAGTGTTTGTTGTGTATAAATGTTCATGAGCAATTCATCAAGAGACAAAAGTTCAATATTATAAAAAACAGCAAAATTACTCTATTAAACTTACGCGTATAGTTAGTTGTTGCAATTTAATTTAGAAAAGTTACTTTATCAAGTAACATCTTATCTCAAAAGTTATGTGTGTTATCAGAAAGTCTTTTACAATTCTTAGAGTACTTAAATCTGATAATGTCCAAATTTTTTAGCTCATTTGAAAAGGATATGACGTTTTAACAAAAGCAGAACATGTACAAAATATGCTGTTTTGACTAGATGTCTTGATTTATAAGACACTTTCAACTTGCATTGTATTGGACATATTGTAACTAGTATTGGGCATAATGGGATAGGGATGTATCCCAAAATTGGTAAGAAGGTATTATAGCAAAACTTCGCGTATGATTGTATACTCTCTAAAAAAAGTTTTATTTGTTTGGATTACAACTGACTCAAGTTAACTGAGACACCAAGCATTAAGAAATAAATATCTTTATTCAATTTTTAGTATAATTGGTCGAAATTGGCACCGACCACGTCCTAACAACTTTTTCTACATCCATTTTCTATTCCAATAAATCAAGATATCTTTCGTGTGGCAGGTCGACATGAGAGCAAGGATTCGTGGGAATAAAGGTTACTAATTCAATGAGTTTGTAGCATGACTATGGCTCATGTAACTTTTTATTGATCCTTGTTTTTTTGCAACAAATTTCTTGCGACCATAGATTGTGGACAGATATCGTGTTTACATGATGATGAGAACTTTTGTAACATGATCGAGGAATAACATTTCTCCTAGTTTCTGTAGCTCTTGTGTCGCGGATGTTGATGCATAATGTGCAAGAATATTGTGCTTTTACCAAGGTTAGGATTCAAGCCTGTCAACTATTAATTTATTAAAAAAAAGTTTAATTTAAACTTTTATACTTTATAATTTTGAAAAGATAATTATTTTTTTTTAGAAAAGCAACATGTTATTAGAGACTAAAAAAAAGAAGTAAAACAATGGAAAATTATTTTCATAAAACATACAATACTACTTCACTTTTACACAACCGCAATAATTATTTTCTTTCAATCTCAAATCATAATCCTCCAAAGGTCAACCACACAACTACTTTTGTCATATCAAATTCTAAAACCAACCAAAACCCATCAAACAAACACACCCTTAAAAACTATATGTAAAAGTCAACAAGTCTTTTAATATTCATAAATGATTTGTAATTTTTTATAAACACCATAACACATTTACACGTACCAATATATTTTTACTGAAACGTAATTATTAACTCACTATCACGTAAGATTTTTTTCCGCTCTTTCCCATATGGTTCTACGTTGTCTTAAATTTTCTTGTCATATGCATGTGTTTTTAGAATTACTTGTCATATGTATAGTTGTATAATCAGCGCACTGTTTTACGCGATTTACAATGACGTGAAATATTATTACTGCATACTATCAAGTTTCAATCAATGTGACTATCAAATTAGAATAAAGATTTAATCGGTCAATAATACTTTTAAGACATTTTTGTTTTGTATAAGATGATGAAGAAATGTCTTTAAACAATGATAAGGTTATATATAAACATAAAATCTAAATAATTTTAAAATTTGAACTAAAAAATATCAAACGCTCCTAGTATTTGAAAATATAACAAAGTGGACCCTATCTAATAGGCTAATAATTTGATAGTATATCCGATTAAATCTTTATTCTAATTTGATAAACATAAAATCTAAATAATTTTAAAATTTTGTTTTTGTTTACCTCCAAATTTTGAAATTTCAATTATAGTTTCTACTTTTATCTGTTGTCGCCAATATATATAGTTGGTGTGACAATGCAACACATGATCACCAACAAGGGTAAAATTGGTGTTCAACATTCTTTTAAGACCAAATTTGCAAAATCGTGATATAGATCTATAAGTACCAAAAATGTGAATCTTTTTAAAGAATGTGTACATGCATTTTGGTGCTATTATTAATAGAGAGCTTTTGTAGTTAGCCATGTTTGTACTTTTATGATTAAACTCTATGTCTCTATGTTTGACAAAGATATTGGTAACAAAAGAGTAGTAGCTGTTCATCAGTTAGTAATAGTTGTTTGCTCGTAACATAGTTGTATAGTCATAATTTGTAAATGAGAATGCTAGTTACTTGTAAACAGAGGCGGAGCTACATTAAGAGGAGGGGGAGGGGGAGGGGGGGGGGGAACCGCCCCCAACGGAGTTCTTGCGGATACACAAAATATATAGAGAAAAAAAAAGGAAAGTTTATGGGAAAAATGTCCAGTGCCCTCGCCCATAAAATCTGAGTGCCCTCATCTCTAGCTGGACAACAATTAAAGAGTGCTTTAATGAAAAATATTGGATTTTTCCGGTTGGTTTGTTTGATCGGAAATTATGGAAGAAGATAGATAAGGAATAGGGAACCGTGAAAGTAAGTGAAGGATAGTGGGGATGGTCAGTGGGTATACATAATAGTATTTCTATACATAATAGTATTTCTTTTTCTCTTTTTGAACCTATTATATACATCATACAACATGTGAATACATATTCACAGTGATTTAGAAAAAGTTGAATTAGTTTTTGTGATTAGTGGTAATTTTAAAAATGTTAGTAGTACATGCAACATGTGAATATTGTATATTTTTAGCATGATTTTGTTAGCAACAAGGTAATTTAATGTTAATTTGTTAGAATCACCTTGTCGTTAAATTATTTACAAAAACCGCGATCAACTTTTACTGCACTTGGTTTCTTAAATTTTTGCTTAAATTTTCATATATGATCTGTAAATATATATTAAAAAATCTAAATGAGTACTTGAAATCACCAACTGGTTTATTCTATCGACGCCTAAATTTATAACTAGTGTTAATTGCATTATAGTTGACATGACCCGATTTGTTTCAAATTACGCTAAAAATTGGCATTTTCCGACATATATTTAACCTTTCGCGTGATGCCCCCTGTGATCACGTTTCTTGGCTCCGCCACTGCTTGTAAATGATACTGGAAGTGGCATTTTGATTTGGAGCGTTTGAGAAAAGTAAGAACGCTGCCTCCCAAGGCCCCCCCTCCCCCCCCCCCCCCCATGGATGGGTTACGGATTCCTAGTGAAGCCACACTCCTTTCTTATTTTTCCACTGTGGATGCTGGTTGAGTGGTTAAATGAGGAGGAGATGTGGAAATGTAGCTAGATGGTAGGTGCATTGAAGGTGAATCTAAAAGATTAGCTGGCATGGTTCTTGTTATAGTGCAGCTGATTCTTTGATATGAATCTGTATTGACTGAGTTGTGGTGCAGTATTGTATGGTTTTGTAGTATTAGTTGTTCTACTGGATGAGCCTGTTCATTCCAGTTGTATCTTGGAAACAATTTGTAACTTGTTGTTGTTTATAATAGATTCACCCTTTTGCAACCAAAAAAAAAAAAAAAAAAAAAAAAAAAAAAAAAAAAAAACGCTAGTTTCTTGTTTTCAAACAAGCATTTTGCGCAAACTGCTAACGGCTAATTGCGAGTTGCTTCTAAACACTTATAAATGTTGGCTACCAAAAACATAGCATATTATTAGAGTTTTATAAACTTAGAACTCTATAAGCTAATGACCTTCAAAATTTTCCAACGATAGATCCATAGTTACTTAGTTACATATAATTTGAAGCGCTAATGACTTGAAAATGTATTCAGCTTGTCATTTCATGTTGTTCTGTGTAGCATTTTTTTTTTCTTATTAAAGCAAAAACCTTTTGAATTTCGTCTATTGTGTGTATTTTGTGACCATTTTACCCTTACTTTTTCAAATTTCGAAGGGTAAAATGGTCATTTTACATGAACAAACGATCACAAAATAGACACAGTAGAAAAAATTAAAAAGGTTTGTGTTTTAATGATGTGTGCAACGTGTCACAGTGTAGTATAGGGTGATTGCCTATTTCAAGTTTTACATTTATATTTAGCCTACTTATCCTATAACACACACACTAACGGACAGTGTATCCGATCAATATGTATATAGTGGTAAGCAGAGTGTCGATCACTAAGAGTGAAACGTAAATCCTAGTATGTCTATCAGTATTTTAATATCCTAAGGGTTAGTTATATAATCTAATCTAACGCAAGGGGGTTTAGTCTGAGAGACTAGCACGATTTGGTAGTTAAACAGTAAACTAAACTAATGAGAACGAATCAGCGAATGGCAAACACGTACACAGATAGATAATAGAAACTATAAGAAGACCTGTTGATAATTAAGTAGCGTGCGGTGTCGTAGTATAGTTTTAGCACGTTTAGATGCCTACTCAAGTTTTAAATTTATATTTAGCCGACTTATCAATAACACACACACTTAACGAGCAGTGTACCCGGTCAGTATGAATATAATGGTAAGTAGAGTGTCGATCACTAAGAGTGGAACGTATTATCTCGTTATTCTAATCAGTATTTTAATATCCTAACGCAAGGGGGTTTCAGCCTGAGAGACTGGCACGATTTGTATGCAATTAAATAATAAAATAACCTAATAGGCACGAATCAGCAAGTAGCACACACGTACACAGATAGATACTCGAGACAATAAGAGGGCTGTCCTTATGATTAAGTAGATTGTCACTTGTTTTATTGATAGCTTTATATGAAGTGTATGTAG